>JANHGB010048129.1:0-39634 GCA_026283785.1 Coracopsis vasa
CAAGACTGTAATTTAGGGGGAGGGGGTGGGGTGGCCGGGGGAGCCCACCCCTTTCCATAAACACACCAGTGCTTTCCAGTTTCAGTGTGCGAGGCACAGCCCCGTGCAGGAGGACGTCTCCAGCCACGCAGGGGCGGTGTTGGGGCTCGCAAACGCTCCACCGGTGCTGGCAGCAAATTTGGGGGACTCCTGGGGGGGGGAAGTAGGCTGAACAGTTCTGAATTCCTCGAGCCGCAGGACAGGACCCAGGCAGGATGAAGTTTCATATGCGCTAACCCAGGTTTTAGCAAACTGAGTCCAGTTTGTGGCTTTGAATGGAAAAAACACACTCAGGTTTGCTGCTGCAGAAGTGTCTGAAGGCAGAGGAGGAGGGGGTCTTCTGTAGTTGTTTTGGTTTTTTTTGTTTTAAACCTAGATTATTCCCTTTGTATTTCAGGGTTAAACAAAAACAGATTTCATTTTGAAATGCAGAGGGGAAAGAGAGAACATGGATATTAGTCCAAAGGGGAGTGAAAGCTGTGGTGGTCCTCATTGCTGTGTTCCCAGCAGCTTCCTGAGTTGTCTGGTTGTCTGAGTTGGCAGGTCAGGAGTGAGGTCAGTACTACTATACACTTACACTTGTAGGTAGGGTTCCCAAGCCAATCTCAGAAGGCTTTTAACTGGATTTGATACGTGCTTTTTCCCCCTGCTGTGGCTTTGCAGAAGACTTCTTTAGGGCTACAGCTGTCCAGTTTTACCAGCACTGTAACTTCTCATATCAGCAACCTTCCATGTATTTTATAGTAGTCTTTGTAGTCACCACATGCCACAGAAACATTGTTGACCACTTCCAACATTCAAACAAGCTAGACTGTATTCATCATCCTATTCTGGGAAGACCTACAAAATGGAAAGGTCACACAAAGCCTTAGAAAAGTGCCATTTTGAAGCATGTCTGACCACTGCTTTGGATAGAAAGGGATCGTTAATATACCACGTAGCAGGGACTGGGAAGAACTGTGCATAAAATGACAGAGGAAGGTTCCTGATAAATTACTGCCCACGTTATAACTTCATGAGATAAATATGATGCTTTTTTATACACTCTTTCTTTGAAATGTTCCATGCATTCAGCTTTGGAGAGCTTGTAAACTACCTCTTTATTCATTAGTTTGCAGCTGAAATTAAAATATAAAAAGAAGAGGAAAGACTCTGTAGTTAAACATCCAGTTTTACAAATCCTCCACAACATACCAGCTCCCTATTTTCATCATACTGCCAGAAGAGTTGAAACACAAGCTTGTCCTCTCGCCCTGCATGAGGAACTCTGTTCTCTTGTAACAGCTGTTAGCAGAAGCTGAGGGGCGGTCATGTTTATCTTAAGAAGAATTTTTGGCAGGGCTCAGTCCTGAAGTTTGGGTTCAACTCTTCCTCTGTTTCAAAGAGTATCTGGTTGGGGGGTAGGACTGGCTGTGTGGAAGTGAGTGAATGTGATGAAAAACCGCTAAACCCGCCTCAGGGACCACCGCAAGGTAAAACTCTGGGTAGCTGAGAAGTTAACTGAAATTAGAGACTCAGTGACAAAAGAACCAGCCCAGCAAGTAGCTGCTGAAGAGCAGGTCTTTTGGAAAGGCGTGTTGTGCAGCAGTCAGGAAGGGGAGATCTCTTTACTGATCACCTGACGGATGGTGAGAAAGTTCAAAGATCAAAATAGGTCGGGATAGACATCACTGACTTATGCTGTAGATGCTCTATGTCCATGGACATGATAATGTGGTCCGTCTGTCTGATTCAAAGTCCATTGAAAGGGTCAAAACATTATTTCCTCATACTGCCTTTGGCTATGATCTTAGCATGGGGAGGTTTGAAAAGTCATCTCTTACTGCTGTCTACAGACATGCAGTATTCATGGTAGCCAAAGTGAGAGGCTGCCTACATTTCTTCTCTTCTAAGCCCAGCGTTAGTAACCTGCACTTTCTCAAGAAAAGGAAATGAAGTGGATGTTATTTGCTTATGGATAACCATCTCATCTTTATCTGGAAGAGAAGACACAAGACAAAAAGAAGAAAACAAAAATGCACAAGAAGAAAAAATGTTGCTGAAGTGCTAGGTGGCCTAGTGGAGTGGCAATGCTGAGAAGGGTGAGAGGAGTCCAGACAGGGAAAGGGTGCTGTAAATGAAATCCACAATTACTGAGAAGGCTCTACTGTTACAAATCAATCAAAGTAGCAAAGAGATACACCCAGACGTAGAGATGAACGTTTCTGGAGGGTGTGCTGGCTGTCAGGAGCACATTCCCTGCTTCCTCAGCTGCCTGCTGCTGGGTGTTTCCTGAGGACCAGCCCCAGACATTCCTGTGGGGGAACTGAAATGCAGAGTTCTCCCTGCTGCATATAACATTGCTGCTTGACTGGGTCAACCAGGAATCTGAACCAAAAGGAAAGGGCAGGTGGCAGATGAGCCAGCAGGTAGAGCCAAACCTCTGTTGTGTAGCTGTGAAGGATGTCCAAAACCTTCACAAGCCAGACAGTGAAAGGCATTCCTGCAGCCACCTCTTTGAAGATCTAGCAAAAAAAGTATGACTATGGTATAAGATGTCTGAACTCCAGAAATGTTTAGGATGTTAACGTGTATCAGACTCTGTGTGGAAGTGATGTAAACACATTGGGAAGTAAAGGACCAACTTTTTTTTTTGGACAGGTAAAATACACCTTTTGTGTATGTGATAGTTTTAGTAAATCAATACAGGTGTTCCAAACTACTGAAGTTATTGCATCCATTTAAATGACTGCTGCGCTTCTCCTGCCCTCCAAATACTCAGCAGTCATGAGCAGCCTGTGACTGCTCCCTTCTTCTCAGTGGTTTCCAAGGAGTTTTTTCACAGCTTGAAGAGAGTTGGAGGATATAAAACTTCCTTGTAAATAGTTTTCTCTCTCTCTCCCTTTGCTGTCTTTTATCATAGCTGGCTTTGCCCCTTTCATAGTTCTATGTGTGTCTACACATTGCAAAAAATAAATCTAGGGACAGAAACATAGGATGACTTAATTGCTTCACCATAGCCATCCGCTAGGGTGGGCTCAGTCTGGCCCAGTGGACTTGTCAAATAGTTCAATGGTGGAACAACATTTTAGATATCATAGTGAGCAAAAAGGAGCTAATCCAGTGTTACAGTTTTGAAAGTCAGCTGGAATGTTATTTTTAATGTCTTAAAATTTGTCTATAATGTCTCTCTGTAATGTTTATCCATCTCTAATGCTTTTTCAAGAGCAATCGAATTGCTTTCTTAGAGCCTTTCTTTCAGCATCTCACTGATGGGGACCTTCCAGTTGCTTCAAGAAACATTTTCTCTGCCACAGAACATAGAATAACATCTACAACAGATGTTTCTCAAGAGAAAACTAAAATATGTCTGCCTTTCCCAGTGGCAGTTTTTGTTTACAGGATTCAGACCAGTCTGAAATCTCTCGAGGAAAAAATACTCAACGCGAGTGGCTTGTTGCCATTTGTTTAGACATTACTGAAGGCCTAAACCTTTGTCTCCAGCGCACTGGCTTTCTCTAGCTGTGCTTTTTTTCCCCTGGGATTTCGTGACAGGACTGACAGCAAGTAGAAATGATGGCTTCCTCTGAGATGCCTGGCAAACTTCATGTCCAAGAGGGACTGAGAGCAGTCCTGGACACACTTCTTGGTGGGTTCAGTCCAAATAGCTGTCTCTGGACTTTAGAGTGTATTATGCTTCGGAGTGCTCTATTTTCCTGGTTCTCCAAATAGGATGGCTGTGGGGCGAGAGGAGGAAGGGGGTGGTGCACATCCTAGCTGCCTGCCAGCCTGGGAGCCAGAGCAATGCACATTGACAGAACAAGAGGGAAGCGAGGCCTGGTGGGCAATAGGATCTTTTCCCAACACACAGTCAGGACATTGTCTAGGCATGTATTTAGACCATGGGTTTGGAAAGCTGGCTCTGCCAGCAAGGGCTAACCGCTGCCTGTCTGGGAAGGACTGTGCACATTTTTAAGATGGAGCTGGTTTATTCTTATTTAGCCATGTCTCATATATGGGAGGCAGCATAATAGCACAGCGTGGCCTAATTGCTCACATCTGGATCCCTGCTGAAAATGTAGTGGTGTGTATGCAGTTTCTGTGGAAGAGGCATGATTTACTGAGCTGTTCTTGGAAGCAGCATAAGGTTAGTAAGTACAAAGAAGACATACTCCAAGTAGTAACAGCCCAGAGCTCCTCTCCACCCTTTTGTTCCATGCATACGTACACACACGCATAACTGGGCTGCCAGAGGAGTATCGCTTTCAGAGGTTTTTTGTTAAAATAGAAGCAAGAAAAGGAAGCCCCTGTGTAAAGGCTATGATAACCACAGATACTATTTGTTCATCAGAGCCAGGTAGTTCTGAATGTTGAAGCTTAAATGGAATGAAAATAAACCACATCAACATTTACTGCTTCTACTACAGCAGTAATAGCAGTGGCTACCTCTAGCACATTATTTTCTACCAGATTGCAGCTGTGAAACTGGCCACAAAAGGAGGTGCAGTCTTCCCCCCAAGAGCTGTTCCCCTCGCACTGGTTTCACAGTAGTGCAAAGCAACTGAAAACTCAGGTTCACGCTTTACTGCAATGCCCTGCACAGACCTTGTGCCCAGTGTAGCTCCCTCATGAAAATAAAGCAGCTGATGGAGGAAGAGGTAACTTGTAATGTTGTGCAACCTGTGTGTGAAATTCTGTGCATTTTATTTGGTTTTTTTTGGAGGCTTGAGGAGGTTGTGAGGGTTCTGAACCTATGTAATATCTGTGAAATGCTGAAATTTCATTTCTTTGTCTGGGGGGGGTCATGACTGAGGGGTCTGGGAGGACATTGGCATCTGTTCTGTTTATTGAGGAGTGTGTTATCGACTGTAATTTGCCTGTGTGTGCTAACTTTGTACATTGTATTTGGAACAGGAGTATCCCTTTCACCATGATTTCCATGTATGAATGGATGCTCCTCCCTTTCTCCCTCCCCATGCCCCTGTAATCTAATCTTTTCCTTGGGATTAATTCAGTAATCACATAAATGTGTTTAGGTACATACCAGGCCCACTCTTAGGTTGAGGTTTTACTATGGTCACGCTTGCTTATCCTGGTTCTCGTTGTCTGTAAGCAAAGATGAGGAAGAACTAATTAGAAAACTGAGAAGGAAGACAGCAATTAAAATGGAACATATAGGAGTTCTAGTTCCAGAAATTGTTCTGAGATAAATATACAAAGATATCCTTTTCACCTCATGTCCTCACTGCTGGTGTTTGCCTCAATCAATAAATCAGTACCAGATAGTATCCATCTACACAGTCATGCCCTCATTCTGGAATCCACTTTGTTTAACCATCAAAAACTACACCCCCCACCCCTGGACTTCTCCCGTCTTGTGTCTCTCCACTCATAATTGTCTCTCCTCACACATCTCACTGTTACTGGTTGACCACTTGCCAGATTTACCTTCTGCCAGATTAATATTTTTCCTCTAAAAAGCTGGGAGGGAATTCTTGCATATAAATTCTGCTTAAGATCATAATTACAGCAATCCATGCAGCGAGGTAAGTTCCTTCTCTTTGTTTCCTGCATACAAGTCCTGCCACAAATCTTTCAGCTGTACCACACACACAGACAGGCTTTTGTTTAATTTTGTTTTGAATTATTTCTATACAAAAATCAACACACCAGCTGAGTGTTCAGGTTTTTTATTAACTATCCTTACTGCTTTCTGAGTTTGTTTAACTTACTTATTTGCCAGTAGTCCCTATCCTGAATGGATATAGGCTGCTACTTATTTAATTGTCAGCTTTTGTACTGAAATAGAAAGCTATAGACTTGGGTTTCTGTGTAGGGAGGGTGCCCCTTCTCAAGGAATTCACATTTTTTTAAAAGAAGAAAAAGAGTCAGGTCAACACGTTTGTCTGTTTAAGTCTTCACAGCATGATATTTACACAGCAAAGTTGTAGCTAGACATGAAAGAAACGGTGTTAGATGTAATTTAAAAGCTCTCTAATCTTCTCTTAGCAGTTATTTCACCCTTGATCCACTTGTGGGGTTATAGAGGGGAAGGAGGGTGCCAGCTGCTTGTTTATGGCTGACCAGATGAATGCTTGACTCCTGGTACTGACAAGTCTAGTGTCCTGATTGACTCTCTAGTCCAGATCATCTCACAGGTCAGGAGAGGGTTCCCAGTGCCACATCAGCGAGGCCTGGTGGGTGGGAGGGTAGGTGTCACTCACCTGGATCTCTCACATCATCTCTAGGTTCCAAAAGGGATCTGGACATTGTACAGAACAAGAGATGTCAGTGGTGCAAACTTCACTGAGCATTTAACTGCTACTGTACATTATTTCCTGCAGCTCTTGGTCTCATTCAGTGAGAAAGTATGGTCTCCCTGTTATCTCCATACTGTTTGTTTTCTTTTCTCCCTCTCTCCTTTCCCTGTGTCTTTCTTTTATTTGCTTTTGTGTGTGCATGTGTGAGTTTGTGTCCTCTGTTAACTCCCCTCTGCTTCGTCTTTTGCTTCAGCACTTTTTTCCTTGGCACCAGAAAAGAAGTTGGAAAAACAGGGCATGAAAATATGCCATGTGAATAGTTACAAGAATGAATGCTCTGGAGGTGCAGGAGTGGCTGCAAAGCCTGATCACTCTTTAAATGTAGCTAGAGACACTTATGGGAGTGGCTGCATGGAGAGTAACCAATGGTACCAAGAGACCAAATTCAATGACCATAGCAGATCCTTCCAGTTTTCTTTCATTTCCCTTTGCACCATCAGCTTTAGGCAGTTTAGGCCAAACTAAATCCTCATAAGCAACACTTCTAACAGTGACATGTAGTTAAAGAGTCAAATGCTATGGACAGTGTTCCAGAAATAGTAGGTTTTGGTGTTTATAGGGTCTCAAGGGCCCTGGATCCTTTAAACAGTACCAGAGAGAACATTAGTCACCCTATTTTGTGGCCATATGACAGTTTTCCAGCTCCAGGCGTTCTTGGCACTTACATGACAATTATTATCCAAGGGAAGAAACCCTGCCTCTGACCAGCACAGTTACTGTATCTAGTGTTCCCAGATGTTGTTTTCTTCAAATGTGGCTTCTTTGTGAGTGCGTCCCATTTGGCAATAGGGAGAGCAGCAGAGGTGAGTTCTTGTGACACCAGCTGAGTAACAGAAAACACAGAATGCTTCACAGCATAAACTGGAAGGACAGATCTGGCCAACTGTGGTCTTTTTTTCTTTTTTTATGTTTTGAAAAGATCTTTTTCTTGTCTTCGGACACTTCACACAGAAAATAAATGCTGCACTATTTGCTTAGTGACTTGGACCGGATTTCTGCAATATGAATTGGAGACACTGAGCAGAAAAAGACAGTTCAGAGTGTGAGGCTGGAAACCCCCATATCCCCTTCCTGAAAAAATAAAATTAGGAGCTCTATAAGCTTTTTTCACTTGAATCCCTCACAGAAGACATTTTCCAATATCAGGACTGAATGCTGCTCTTGGACAGAACAGAGAGTATTGATGAGCTAAATATGATCTGCATATCTAAAAGAAACAAAATCTTCTAATCAGCAAGTACATTTTTTTCAATTGCTGGTTAAGTGTTACAGAGACTTTATTTGTTCTTGTCTTGGAAAAGACAAAGTAAACCAAAAAGCCTTTCTTCCTTCCAGTGTCATAAGATTGAAAGCATTTGTTTCCTGGACTAGAATGATCTTCAGTTCTCATACCCTTCCAAATATCACATTCCACAAATTTGAGAATACCAAAATTGAATTACTGATATTTATTCAACAAACCACAAAAATTCTCGGACCTTTCAACCACCAGCATTGTGATCGGTGTGACTCCTATCTGAGTGCTGATGGTGAAAATGATGACTTATTTTAAAAATAAAAAGTAACATTCCAGACACTCCTATCTTGGTTGAAAATAAAAAGAATTGCTGCTTCAGTAAAAGCTGCAGTTAAAAATAAACCTTCACTTTCTTACCGTTAAAGGCAACTGAAAAGCTTTTAAACTGCTATGGGGTTTTTATTATTTTTATGTTTTTTACTGTTGTTACTATTATTACTATTATTAAATTCATAAAGTTGCTAAAAATGTCTCTTGGGAAGTGGATTTGTATCTGAAAAAAGACATACAGTGGTACGCATTTCCACTGGATGGCATTTCTAATAAAAGCAAGATGAAACAGAGAGGCAGAGATATATGCTAAAATTGCCTGTGGTTGTGGGGTGGAGGTCATCATAGTATTCTTCAGGTATGTGGTAAATCAGGCTTGCCAAATCAGGCAGAATAAGGTCTTGAGCTACACACCCGATTACACCCAGTCACACCATCCAGTCTCTAGCTGACTAATGCAATTAATGTTAAGTTTCTGATATAAGGTAAATCTACTCCATAAAGGTAGAAAACTAGAAGTCCAATGCCATAACTGAAAGTTAAATAAGAGTTTAATTCTCCAAGCCAAGATGTGTATGGAGAGTGAATGTATCCAACAGCAGAGCAGGAGAATCGCTCATCTCCTATGAGTTTGAATCTGTACCTATGAAAAAAGTCTCTGGATTTCCAGACAGTAAGAGATGGTGCATTAGTTAGTGATGAGGAGGCTGGTGTGAAAATAAAAAGGCGGCAAATAGAACATTTAGGATCATTTACACTGTGAGATTGTTGGTATGAATTATTCCTCCCAGTGGGCAATGTGGAGAGAAAGTACCTTGTTTACTTTAGAGGAGGTCTAAGCATAGATAAGATAAAATAACAAAGTGCTTATGATGTAAAGCTCTGTATAGTCTTCAGTCAGTATTTTCTAGTGATTTAAGGAGACAACAGAAGGGCTTCCACTGTTAAAAATACTGAATTAATTTTTCTTCATTATAAAAAGTAAGTTTTAAATGTGATTTCCAGAGAGCATTTCAGTGCTTTCATGATCTTTAGTCAGGATCCTGGACAATTCCTTCCCCCCAAACAGAATACGCATTACTCCATGGACTTCTCCCTGTCACAGCAGATACGTTAGCATATATATACACAGCATTCTTATGCGCTTGCAGTGTTTCAAAAGAAGTCATCTTGCTTCATGTTATTCCAAGATAAGCTGGTAGATTCATAAATGTCTTCCATTTACTGTCATTCCCTAGCGCTTCAGGGGAAAGGAAGCAATTAAGCAGTGGTTAGTGAAATGGGGAGGGGCCTTTCAGACAGCATACCTGAGCAGCTGTGCTTATTTTTCCTGCTGAAGAGGCAGTGCTGCACAGTGTGTCCCAGATCCTCTTTGGTGCTCAATACCCTTCTGCCCAGTGCAGGGGGAAAAATAGGAGAAATTAAGGAACAAGCTAAATTTCAGTTCTTCTGCAGTAAGTGTGATGTTCCCAGTTTCAGAACTTCTTACAAGAGATGTAGGCTTCTCTAGACTTATTATGCCTAAATATAATATCAGGCACTTACAAAGTGGGAAGCATTAACTTAATTTTCATCACCTCTGTCCTTCCATCTACTTTTACCACACAGGCTATGCCTGGATAGTCATCCTAGTGCAGAGTTCCTTTGCATAGGGGACTGGGCTATTACCTCTATGAGGTGCCCAGAAAAAGGGACCCTAGGCTGTTGTACAGCTGTTCCAGTGTTTCTTTCTTGAGTATTTCATGCCTTGAATTAAAGGCCTAGGAAAAGACAGAAAGAGGATGCAGGAAAATTAGTAAGAAACTGTATATAAGGACAGAAAAAAAAAAATCAGACAAAAACTATTAAATTGCAATAGTTTTGGAAACAGGCAAAGGGGAATCATAAAATCCTTAGGCTTTTCCTTAGACTTTTCTTAAGGATTCACAGGGATTTTGGAGTTTATTGTAGCCCCGGTGGTCCCTGAGTAGCTGTACTAAGATCTGGAGGAAAAGACTTACCCTGCAAAGAAGGAATGGATAGAGAAAGAGAGCAGATTTATGTTCTTCTGTTTCAATTCTCTCTTTTTTTTTTTTTTTTCTTTCTCTTCAGGAAGAGTTAATTTTTACATTCCAACTCCCTCCCCCCAAAAAATCTATCTTCTGAGTTTAAAAGGCTTTCTTATAGTCCTGAGGTCTCGTTTCAAGAAAATGACATAGACCCGCCTCACTGACTGGCTAAAAATCAATAACAGTGACAGCAACAACAGCAGCAATGACAACAAAAATATAAAAGGCTCATGTTACTGTACTCCTCTATCTTTTCAATTTCTTTGAAAACAGGAAAATACTGATTTTTTTTTCCTGAATATGAAAGCACCAAAGTTATTTTATTTTCATCACCTGCATAGTTGCGCACATTTGAGAAATGAAAACAAGAAAACGCAACTGTAAAAATAATGAAAAGTTAGGAGTTTGTTTTCATAGTTACTTCTTTTTCATGTCTCAGACAACCACAAAAGGAATCTTTGATCCCAGTTGGTCTAATGAAGTGATAAATTAGGTCTTCATTACCTATTCCTCTGACAGTTCTTTGGTCAAATGGAAAACACCTATAAAGCCAAATATTTTAGTCTGTAAGGGTAAAGGCTTTTATTATAGCTAGGAATAAAAGATATGTGCCACACTATAAAATTAGATTGGTTTTTTTTGTTTCATTTTCTCTAATTTGGGACTACTGATGTTCTCAGCTCAATTTTGTGGTTAGCTCAAAACTCCCTTTGGGTACTTTATGATGCATTATTCAATGAATAATCGCACTGACCTACACAGGAATGACTGACTACACTAGCGACTAGCCAGTGATGTTTAAATAATCATAATGTAAGAATGTTTAACGAACTGTGCTGCTTTGGCATCTCTACCACTGTTTGGAATGTATTTCAATTATTTTTATAACACTTTGATATTCTGTTGTAAGTAGCTCTAGGAGATTCACTTTGTTGGAGACATGGCATCGCGAAATACACCAATACAAGAAAATACTTAGACTATTTAAAACAATAATTTGTGAGGGTATTGTAGTGAAAGAACTTTTGTCTCTCTATTTTCTTAAATCTGTTGTATTTTTGTGTTTTAAGTAGATGCATGAATTGCAACTGATAACTTCAAAAACCCAGTCTTGACAAAAGCATCAAAAATTCTCCTGACTACCCAAAGCTTAACCTTGAAACTTTTGATAGGGCCCGTGTACCTTCTAAGTACAATTTTGTTCTGATTTTCTAACCAATATTTTTATTCTGATTCAGCCACAGTCACCTTTCCAGTAAGTTCTAATTACCCATTACTTTGAACTTTACAAACTTGCTTACCCTATTGAAGCCAATGAGGATCATTCTCTAGTGTGTGTTTATGGTAGAAACAGTAAAGACAAAGCACCTAGCTAGGACTACAGTAATTTTCCTTTTAAAGTGATACAAAATCTTACATTGTTATCTTTCATGTTTTTATTCCAAAGCTTATAAAAAAGCTCTGTACACCAAGTTTTGAATGAAGCACTATTTGAATTACTGTTATTTTGGTATCAGCCATTCTTGCAAGTATTGGATTACAAAACTTCTGATGGGAAGCAGGGTGACTTCCAGGGCTTGATAACATTACATGATATGAAGCACTGATTAAGTATGACCCTACTTTTGACTGTAGCTCTGTATGTTCACAATGGCAATTAAGGTGCAAGAAGTATAACACAAAGATATGTTGGTGTCATGACCTTAACAGATTTCTAACAGGCTGCAAAAACATGCAGTCAAGTATTTGAAATGGATCATTTTCCAGCAACCTCACCTAATCCATCCTTTTCAGGAGGAAAATTAAAGGTAGGTTTCCACTGAGTTCACGTGAGGTTTCTGAAAATCTGTGCTTGTAAACAAAATTACAAAGTTTCTTCCCACCTGCCTCTGTTTTCTTTCCTGATTAAACCCTAAGGTCAATTTTTGAAAATCTGGGGGAACTTCTGAGTTAGGTGTTGATCATATTCCAGAAAGAATCATAGATTCATAGAATCATAGAACAGTTAGGGTTGGAAAGGACCTTAAGATCATCAAGTTCCAACCACCCTGCCATGGGCAGGGACACCTCCCACTAAACCATGTCACCCACGGCTCTGTCCAACCTGGCCTTGAACACCACCAGGGATGGAGCATTTGAAAAAAAAAAAAGAAAAGAAATCCAAATGGGAAAAAGTAAAACGGATAAAGTAAAACTGGTAATGTTGATAAATAACCTCGTAATGTACCCTGTCAAGTTAGGACAGGGAAATTGTGATGTAATAGGAACAGAAATTGTTGGTCATGATACAACCTGACATTTATTTCAAATTGATGGAAAGTTTCACAATAAGCACATTTTATCCACATTTTTTCTTCACTGCAAGAATACTAGGGCCATTTTGTCTTCCTGTTGAGAAAAGAGTCTTTTTCTCTGCTTTTCTGTATTTTTTTAAAGAGTTTATCCACCTAGACATTAGATACTTCTGATGTTAAAATTTTGGTGAAATGTTTTCATCATCCATCTTTGTAAAATGGCACACTGAATTAAAACATACGTGTATGAGGGCAAGGAACTTACGGGACTACATCTTACTGAAAGTTTAGAATAAAAGGATAAGACTATTGCTCTTCAGTATGTATATTAAACATTAGATTTAAAGTGTTAGAGCTCATATTCTCATTCACACGTACATGATGCTCATAGGTCTAGGCAGCAGATTCAAGGTTAGTATGACAGCTGAACTGGGTTAGTATGAGTTATTGGCATTACTAGGTACTCTGGATATACCTATACTAGTAAAACTAGGCTAAAACTCTGCAAGAGGCACTTATTCCTACCACTTCTTTGGCAGTGTCTAGGGCACAGTTTTGAACTGAGCTCACAAGCACCTCTCCAACAGTGCAGGAGCCTGTGGGATAGCATGAGCCAAATCCTGTTCTTGGTAAATAGTCTGCATAAATCTATGATGTTGGGATAATGGGGCCAGAGAGGGTTTAGCTGTGTGGCCTCAGCAGAATAGGTAACTACAACATATTTTACAGCTGCCATTCCAATTGGCTGTTGTTCCATAGAGCAAGCTATGGCCCATTTTAACAGATGCAGCCTCTAAAGACAGTGCTGCCTTGGAATATTTTTTGTAGCAATTGAAACTTCAAGTTGAGATGCAAAATATGTGGAGAAGGAATGGAGACCAGTATGGGTTTCGGGAGGATATTTGTGACACATAGGAGTGCAACCGTAATTCATTAACAGCCTTGTATTCCTTCCTGTGGAAGTTAGCAATGCAGGAGTTGGGAGAAAAGGGAAAATATGTGAAAAAAAAACCCCAAATAAACAGAAAAACCTAAACCAAACTTGGAAATAGCAAAGGGGCCTTTTAACAGGATCAGGAGGCCCTTCTGTTTAACTGCAGAAGTGATTATGTGAGTTTGCTGAGGAATAGAGCCCTCAGTATCTTCCCTGCTCACCTTCCAGACCCAGTTTGTAGCTGACAGAAATCAGTGTAGCCATCAGTGCTGTTCTCACCTGTACCAGCTGAAAATTTTAGGCCACATGTAAGCCGTTTAATATAGATGCCCAGCTAAAGCGATGGGACTCTTTTTACCTCCATTTATAGGAGAAAAACAGGAAAAGCAAGTCTGAACTGTTTCTTTACATTCAGGTTTGTAGTAGCACTGCTCAAGTTAGACAATTTTGGTTAAGTGGGGTAATTTCTTATAGCTGTCTAAAAGATAGATATGTGGGCTTTCTTTAAGGTCAGTGGAGAGACCAGGTCCAGATTTATTTAATTTTATTCTAGGATAGTTATCTAAGACAGGTGGGATGAATCTTTGTTTCTCTCTCTGCATTGGTTACAGGAAGAACCTAAATGAATAACTTAAATTAGATGTATAATTTTTCTATAGCTGCATTTGAATGGCATACCCACATTATAAAAATGAAATGAAAGTATTTTAATGAAAATATCAGGCCCTCTGAAAACGTAAGGCACCTTGAACATGGAACTTAAATTTCAGATAGGTAAAATACCTTTCTCTGCTATCGGGACTAGATTCTCTGTCTCCTGCAGTTAATTAATGGCAAAAATACCACTGACTAGTGGGAAAGGCTCAGCCATGGACACTTGGTGGTCTGGCTGTCTGACCAGCCTTATGCTTAGGAAGACTGAAGTCTCAGTTACATCTTTAATAACAACAGATTTGACAGGATCTTGTGGGTTGCAGAAGCTAACCAGAACTAGAGATCTAATATTGTTGTAGGAACTATATCATCTCTAGTGCATTTCATACACGACTTGATTGTTTGGATTTGGGGTAGTAAACTCAAAATGCACTAGTTGTGTTTTTATTAGATTTTCTTTTTTTCAGAATTAGCCAGATTTTTCATGAAATATTTTCCCTCTTGTGCTGATGTGCACTTACCAGCAGAGGTGCTAAACTCTGGAGTGACCCTGCTGGTTTAGTCCTAGTCTCTGTCTGATGGGGAGATAATAAATGTTGCTGGCATGCTCAGTATTATAACACAAAAAGAACACACCAAATCCAGAACCAAAACATAATGGAAACACTGAAAACTTTCAGGAAGGCAAAGCAATATTATTCCATAAATTGGAAATCCCATCAGATTAAGTCAGTGAAATGGAATGTATGTCATGAGACATAAAATGTCTGATGGAAATAAAGAGGGTTTAAGAAAGTTATTGAAGACACTGAACTAAAATATTTCAGTCTGAAAATCAGGAAGTCTGAGAGAGAATAATCAGGTGTATTGGAGCCTCAGGAATCTTAATAAGCATTTAAGGAAGGGAACATGTTTATGGAGTTGATAGGTGGCTTTTAAACATCTGTTTTTACCAGTTGATTCTGTTGAGATGTTGCCTGCAACATATTGTTTTAAGGAAATAAGCGTAAGATCAATGAGGTGCAAAAGAAGAATGATGGAAAAAATATGAACAAGTTCAGAGAGAAAAAGAGTGATCAACACCTAGAAATTTTGAAAGGACTGAACAGTGGATATTCTGAGCTGCAGAATAAACAGTAGCAATGCAAGCTGCATAATATCAGCTGCTACACTAGGAAATTAGATTGTAGCAAATATTTTATTTATATTTTTTAAGTTCTAAAAGGTAATATTTTAAAAAGCAAAAGACATTTCTTAATTAGGAGATTGAAAAGAGATTGAAAAATAGGTGTTTAAGATATTTCTGTTATACAATTATACATTTTTTTAATTACAATTCGCATTTTGCTTTTAGTGTAGAAACATTAGCCAGTCCTGTATTTAAATTGTAACTGACAATCCTAGTACTTTTATCTGTTAGTCTGAGGTTTTTTTGATTTCACATGCTCTTTTCTTTTTCATTCTTTTCCATATGTCTCTAGTATCATCAATGAGGGAGAAAACAGAAAAGCTGAAGAAATGAATGAGCAGAGCAGTTCATTAAAGAGATTGTATCTGGGCACATCTCATAGAAATTGGGATTAACCTTCAGCAAATGAGAATGGAAACTTTAATTTAGTTCCAAGAGTAATAAAAATGTTCTGGATGGAAATGCATATCTTTAGCAGCGCAGCCGCCTTCTTGTTCACATTGTCTGTATATTGCACTACTCCCCAGGGAGCACATTCCTTCCCATTTTTCTCTGTCAAAGCCAGATTGCTACTATGCCACGTAAATGGAGGCAGTACTTGAAGTGAAAGAGCTGATGGCTCATCGTTATATAAACCCTGCTGATGAGTTCTGAAGCAATGGGGTTGCTGAGTTTCTGTTCAACAGTGGGGATTTCAGCGGCCGACTCCTGTGCTTGCAGGATGTTCTGTGATGGTGGCTAGCTGCAGTGTCTGGAGCCACAAAGCTGAGCTCTGCACGCTTGTGTGCTGTCACCTCCCAGCCCCCACATAAAGCAGTCCAGTGATTTTTGCAAGCCAGTTTGCAGGGTATCTCAGCTGCATTGTAAACAGACTGAGGGGTGTGGGGGGGTTAGGGAGCTGGGGTGAGGTGTAGGGTGTCTCCCCAAAGCTGCAAGTGCCTGTAGTAGTTCCTTGCTACTGGGATCCTCTGGCTAATGCTGGACTATTGCCTTGTCTGAGACTGGAGGAGCATATTACCTAGCTCATCCCCCTCCTTATCTGTTTCATGTTATTCCTTCACGTGGTGCTTGCCCTTTGAGGTGCTGTTATAACCTCCTTATTCAACAACTTCCAGCCCATTACACTTGGACCCTGCCTTTTCCCCTCCACCAGCCTTGCTAAGACAGCCTTTGCTCTTGTTTCCATCAGATACTCAAGGGATGGTGGAAGAAGCCCATTTTGTTGTTTTGGTTTGGTTTTCTTTTTTTCCTGTCCAGGGCTATAATTTTCTTCTTCCTGTTAACTTCACTGTGGGTTTTGGGAGAGCAGAACATCAGAATTTTCTCCTTAATGTAATACTTAAGGAGAATGAAGTTTCATTAATTTCAGTAATGAAATTCTTTATTTCATTAATGGAATAAGACAATCAGGATTCTGGCAACATTTGGGGAAAGCCCCAAAACTGATGAAAGGTGACCCTATGCCCACAGCTGCTTTTTCCCTTGAGTCTTTCTATAGACTATATAAAGCAGTTGGCAAGAATTCCTGACATACAGGATTAAGAGGGAAAACACATATGAAAGACATATTAAAGCAGTATTAAAAGTAAAAGTAAAGTAAAATTAAAAGTAAAGCAGTATTAAAAGCTTAGATAAACTTTATTAATAATAATAAAAATAGGAACATAAAAATATTCTGTTCTTCCACCTTGGAAACCTGTTGAAGGGAACACCATGGTCCAAGACATTTTCAAGGGCAATGTTGCTGCCCTCTTTTGTAATCTGCTTCCGTTTCTGCATGGCATTTGACCATCCTGGCCTTTGAGAACTTTTTAGGAGGCTCATACGAGAATTCCTGGTGCCAGAAATATTAACTCCAAATACATGTTTTCAAAGCTAAAAGTGGATAGCACCTTTCTTGCAGCAGCTTCACTGCTACTGCTTTTAGTGCCTAGCAACTGATCTCAGTGCATCTGACCTCAGTCCAGCTCAACGGAGAAGAGACACCATATATCCCTATTTGAGCTTGAAAGAGAAAAAAAAGTGATAGCAGAAAAGTGCTTTGAGAACAGTTTGGCAGTAGTCAATAACAGCCAACACAAGCATCTGGACAAACACTGAGCTGCTTAATGCAGTGACAATTAAGTGTTATTTGCCCTGGTTTTCCCTATTTATTCCTATATTCCCTAACTGCTTGTTTAAAGTTACTAATCTTTTTTTCTCTTGGACCTTTTGATCCTAAGAAGCCAAACTATAAGCCCTCTGAGTGCAGAGTATAGCTCTGGTTTCTAGAGCAGCTCTGTAGATTGGGGTTAAAAAAAAGCTGAAGCATCCAGGAAATTCTGGTTAGATATCACATGTGCCTGTCCCAAGCCCAGTGACCACATACTTTATAATAAGTATTTTCTGGCACTGCATAAAGCAGCAGCAAATTACAATGTATGCTGTTTAACTAAACTCTCATCTGCCCAGTGCAACCTTCTCACACTTCCTGTGAAGTTGCTAACTCCAGGACAATAATAAAGCATGTGTTATTTAATCCCTTAAATGCTGCTTTGTGTTTACTACAATCTCAGAGAGGACCCCAGGAAAAGAAAACAGTTGACATGTACTATGGAGAAGAAAAATCAAAAGGGGAAAAAAATAACTTGCTGGGTTTTAGATTTAGGAATCTGATCTTGGTCTTCTCATACGAAAGTAAAACCGCTCTGTATGGGCAGACTCAGTATAGAGCAATGACAGCAGTGCTGTTGGAATTTCCATGGAAAAATAGATTCAGAATTATGCTGCAGAAGTATTTCCATGTACTCCTAAGCAGGAACTCTTTAGTGTCTCAGGCAAGCTGAGAGGAGCTGGGATGGAAATTTGGAAATACACTCTCAGATATCTCTGAATGTGGCTACATACAGAGACATATGTACGTATAGCTGCTCCTCCTTAGATTTGGCATCCTATCCACTGTTGGATTAGATTCAGATAGGATTAAATACATGAGGAATTATGAGAGAGGAAGTGGAAGTGTGAAAAGAACAAGAAAAGTAACACAGAGGACAATGACGTCTGCCTCAAAATTTCTTGTGTAGATTTCACAAGCATTGTGAAATGCTCTGTGGTCTCTACCATGAACAAAATGTTCCCAAAGGCCTTTGTTAAAAATCTGCTTAAAAAAAACCCAGAATTGCCAAATTTTGGTCAAAACTCATGGTAGATTTGAATAAGAAGAAAAAAATTGAAAGGTATAGTTGTAAAGTTCATGCTTACCTTCTGCTTCCTGTGCTTTCAGAGTTATGCTGAGTGATAATTTATGTCTTTTATTTTTAATAGCAGCTTGCCCACGAATGCCTTAAGAAATAGGATGCAATTCTTACATGACACCTCAAAGAACTTTCATATTAAACTCACTGGACTGAGGCTTTGCAGAGAACATCAAGTATTGCATGTTTAGATTAATATCATGAAAGCTGGCAGTTCTTCAAAACTGTGATGTTCATTTCAAATCCTACTTTTAGGGATCCCAAAAGGAAATTTGTAAGAAGAGCATGAGGGGAGCCACTGAAGTGTGAGCTGATATATCAAGTGAAAACTCCTGATAGCATACTCACGTAATCTGAAAAGTGACATTAGGTTGCTTTGGCCTAATAGAGCTGTCAGAAAACCTCTTTGACAAACAGTTACCCTGATATTCTTTTTGGTCATAAAATTATTTGCTGACAATAAGCCTTTCCGCAGGAATGTGCTATTTAAAGAACATTTATTAAGAAAGCCTTTTTTAACTTCAGGATAGAATTGCTGATCAAGTGTGAAAGAGAGAAGCAGGAAAGCCCACACACACTCAGTTGCTTGGTGGTTAGGCACACACACTGCAATGGAAATGCTTTGTGTTAGTCCTAGGGCTAGTCCCAAGTGATACTTCATCTTGGATTTATCAAATGAGAGGCTACTGCCTCACTTCTCCAGAAAGTGAGTATTTTGGGACATCATGATTTCTCCTATTGTTCTTTGGCATAGGGAGAAAATTTATGAAGTATTAGGACCATTATGAAATCTCAAGAGACTCAGTTCCATGCAGCTGTATTTCTGAGCTTGCAAATTTCAAAATGCAAAAAGTAAATTGATCAGTTTAACTGGCAACATTTTCAACATGGAAACAGAAGAAAACTCCAGTGTGCTGCCATTAAGGTCAACAATCAAAGATTTCAATATATATAAAAAGTTTAAGATAGTTTAGAATATTTTTGAAATGTCTGAAGATGAAGCAGAGCATCACCCAATACTTGAGCAGGTCTCTGGAGTCTGGAAGAATGTTTGACAGCTGAATCTGTCTTCATTATGGAGACTTCCATAAAGCACAGCTTTGAAATAGAGCTTAAACACAGTATATTTGTATTCTGGAGAACTGACCCAAAAAGTGATGTGCCACAGATTTCACTTCCTTACAACAGCCAAGGGTAAACTGACCTCACAGAAAAATGTTTATGAAGGAGCAGCCTCACACTACCCCTAAGTAAAAATACTCATTCTCATGTTGTTCTTAGATATCCTAGATATCCTGTGAAGGATAGAGATCCTGGACAGATGAGTTGTATAATTACTGCCTTCCTTGTATAAATCAGTGCAGGCATGGTTCTTGTCACTGGGCGTGTACAGCATGTGGAAGAAACAGTATGTGAATGGGAGGGGAACCTGGCTGCAGCGTTTTGATATTGCAATAGCAAATATTCTTTGTAGCTTAACACTGCAGTGCTGTTTTGGGTTGGAAGATGGTGCAAGGGACAGATTTTAAAGGGTTTCGAGTACTTTAGGGATGTGATTTATGGATCTTAGGTATCCAGCCTTAGCTAGCCATCTATTTTTCTGTGGTCTGTGGAATGAAACTGCATAGCCATGTGGTAATGGATTCATCTTAATATAGGTCTATATGATTAACAGGGTAAATCACTTCCTATAACTGCCTATCGCTGTCCATGTGCTAGAGAGGTTGCACACATAACGGATTACATTGGGTGCTCAACTTATGGAAAATGGAAATTAGATGAAATGAAACTCCTCAGCTCTTAGTGCCATAAATAGCCACCTAGTTCCTGTTGTGTAACTTGTGAGCAAGGTGTCTCAGTTGCTGTGAAAAACATAAGACAAAACTTTTGAACTCCCCATTTGCAGTTTCTTGTTCTGTTCTGGGGATAACACAGGTGGGAAAGGGGAATCAGTCCTTTGGGTTCATTGTGATTCTTCAGGCTTTTATCCTATCCCTTATAGACAAAGGAACCTGTTGTTTCATCTTTCTAACATAGCTTTGATATACAGAGACAAGTTCTGTAAATGGGTATGAGTGAAGACACCTGGAAATGTTCTGGAAACATCTTTGTAGCTATAATTTCAGAATGATGCCAGCTGGGAACTGTAAATTAAAAATCGACCTACAATAGAAGTTTAACTTAAACCAAACATATTTTATTTTTCTTGGTGATTTCTTTGCGTAGTGTGAATTTTACGCTTACTAATTGTACCATGCTGTTACCTTCAAATAAGTAAAATCCCCTTAGATTATTTGCAGGATCAATAAATCTTAAATAGTGCAATGCTATCATCTTTAATTGCTAGTAACCCAGGCTTGAAATGTCCACACGAAACATGTAGGCATTATTCAATGATATTCAAGAGCAGAAGAAAACAAGGTTGGTTTCTTTTTAAATTGCTGCAATACCTGAACCAAGATGACAACTGAATAACCCTTGTATGAGGATTAATTCTTCTCATCTGCACTTCTAGCTATCTTAGTCTGCAAAATGAACATCTACTGTCTCCTTGAACAGTATTGCAATACCCACTGTAGGCATTTGATTACTGCTCTACACCAAAAGGCCAGAGTCCAGTGTTTCTATGAATGCAAGATATGAAATCTGATTGTGAACAATGGACTTTTCTTCTGGGACAGTTCCCAG
Source organism: Coracopsis vasa (assembly GCA_026283785.1). Lineage (NCBI taxonomy): Eukaryota > Metazoa > Chordata > Aves > Psittaciformes > Psittacidae > Coracopsis > Coracopsis vasa. The sequence continues at coordinate 20,946 of JANHGB010048129.1, forward strand.
TTCATGTTCCATGGTCCATGATGAGGCTCAGATTTTTCTCAGTCCTTGTGAAAGTGTCTCCTTTCTATTCATAAAGAAAAATCTTGTTACTAGTAGTTTTCCTCTGGCTCAGATGAGATGGACTAACTGTTAATAAGAAGCACCTCACAACCTTAGAAAGAATGTATTTTACTGAATCTTTCTGGATATTTTTCCTCTATGAGTATGCGACCATTATTAAAATTCTAAGGGATCTAAAGGTGAGCAAAAAAGGAGGCTGGGTGGCACCTTCTTGGATTTTCTGCATATACCTGAATCTAAATCTCAGTTTGGCAGCTGGTCTTTTATAATGTACTGTCTGGATTGTAATGAATATTTAATTTCCCTTCCTTTCCTTTTCTTTCTTTTTTTTTTTTTTTACTTTTAACAAGTATTTGGAGGCTAAGTGAACTTTTGTCTGACAGTTTTAGGGGCTTTTTGCTTGAAAACAGCAGTGGAGTGTGGGAGTTAACAAATCAGGGCAGAACCCTACATACTGTAGGGAGTACTTGCACTGCAAGCAATATGACTTCTGTAAGAGGAAATGCACCTTTTTATCTTAAAGGTCATAGGAGGTACGGTGACAAATAAATCACTAAGTTTTGTGGATCTCTGGTTATTACATGTATTCTCCTGGAGATGTGAAATTTGAGAAAGGAAGCCTGCTTCTAAACGTGCTCTGTATACTGGTGTTTTGCTGTGTGCACAGGGTATTCACAGTGCTGGGGCCCAACTGCGTGTTAAAATTGGATGGTTTAAAATCAATTCCTCCTTGACATACCTTTCAAGTCTGAACAGATTGGAAGCCCTCAGGGTTCTAACAGTGACCTTCTCTGGAAGCAGTTTATGAGATTAACTCTCAAAGCACAGCTGGTCTCTGTCTCCCAGTATGCTACATATTAGTGATGCCATCAAACTCTATTTGGAAAAGCACAAAAATCTGCAAGCCTGAACTCAAATCTGACTAAAACTTTCTCCAAATTCCTATTTTCCTTTCTCTTTATTCAGAGTCCGTAATGGAAATGGCTTCTAGAAATAATCCCGTATGTTAATACCATCCTATATTATATTGCAGGTGGAGGAAAATATATATACTTTTAACAATAGCCCTGGAAAGACTTTAGGCTTTTTTCTTATGTCTAGTGAGTCTCTCAAAATCATGGTGAGGGAAAGAAGCACATTTTCCTCAAAAATTTCTACAGAGCAATTTTCTTTGGGGTATCTGTTTCATAACACTGACAGCAGTAGCTGAATAGTTGTTAGGAAATAGGATTCAGCAACTGATCTAAAGAAATGTGAAGTAGAAGCTCCCTTCTTGCTCATAGTCTGTGATTAACTGCCAAGATCAATCCATGGGGCTTTCTTTTAAATTGAATTTATTCAAAAGTCCACTATATAAACAGCAGAAGAAAGAATGAAGGCTCAAACTTTATTAGTTACATCACAGTAACTGTTTGGCTTTTACAGAGGGAGTCTGTGGCTGTCAGAACCAGAACAAGAACAAAATTTGACTTCATTGAGTTCTACAGTAAGCTGGTGTCTGGACCAAAATGAAGTGAATCAGAACCAAATATTTGTCAAGAGTTCCTCATTTCAGTCATGTAAGAAGGTTCCTGGCTGGCTGCTCTCCGGTGTGCTCTGTTGTCTTATCTCCATCTTGGGATGCAGCTGCTCTGCCAGTTGTGCTCCTATAATGGCAGCAACTGACTCAAACACTAAAATGGACATAGTAAAACTACAAGTCATGTATTCCACTGTCACAGCTAAGAAACTAAAATGTTCTAGTTCCTTTGCCTGTTTGCTACTGCATTTATATCTGAATATGAGATTACATGATACCAAGGATCATCCCTCAAAAGACCCAATTTATGAGAACTCTTCAGGCCAGCAGTTTTTATACTGAAAATATCAGGCTTTGTTGAAGGGTAACATCTGGACATCTATCATAAAAGAAAGTCAGCAGAGGAGTAAATAGAGAATAAAACAAAAGGTCACAATTTTGGAGAACAACTAGTGCTTGTTCACTAAGTAACAACATAGTTGTTACTTAAACTGAAAAATCAAATCTCTCTGGATTTTTATCCAGCTCATTCCTAATGCTAGAAGAAAGCCTGTCTAGCATTTCTTTAAAAACTAGGATTTTTTTCCTGTTTATGCAGTGTAAATTCTTATGACTTCATGGTCCTTGTGGAAGCATCATGCATCTATTTTCAGAGCAAGCTGTCTTCTGCCTCACAGAAGCTAAAGGATTCAGATACAAATTCTTGGAATTTCTAAAACTATAAAAGGATAAGTTCTGCTTCACACTTGAAGCTTTACAGGCAAAAAATGACTAATATGTCATACTAGCTTATAAAGCTGAGCATCTGCCTCAGCCCTATCCCAGTCAAAGCCTCAAATGCAATTTTGCGTTACTCAAGCCCCTGGAAAATCAGGAAGCTCCTATTTAGATTTACTAGCAGGTTATAGCTGCCCTTGGCAAAGGTTTTGTCAACTAGAAACAGATAAGTTCTGGGTAGTTCTACATAAGCTATCTTTTAACTACATTATCAGATCAATTTTATTCTAAGCTGATTTTTATTTGTGCTGATGCAAAAGAAAGTATGAATAACACAATAACAATCTCTGCAATTACAGGAATAACACCTCAGATTCTCTTTAAAAATAGAAATAGGTGATACATCTTTGTGAACAGAGAATAAAAAAGTCTGGAAACTTCCAGAGAAACCCACATAGTCATTAACAGTCATGGGCCAGAAACTTTCTGATAAATGTTCTTTATAACGTTCGTATAATCTGGGACATGTGACAGAGCAAATGAATGACTGCACCGAAGAAAGAAGACAATCAGCAAGGCTGTGAAATTACACTTGGCACAGTTTACTTTGCCTCAGAGCTTTCTAGAGAATCAGTCTTTCATTTTAGCATGAGCCCAAACCCATGGGTTTTTTTTAAACAATCTCTAGCTTTTGTGGCTGTTGCTAGAAATGAGGATATAAAAGAACCTTGAAACACAGTTCATGGTTGCATTTCTAAAACCTACATCAGACTCTGAATGGTTCACTTTCCTGAGGCAGGGGAGAGGAAGAGAGAAAAATAATTAAGGTGAATATTTTGCTCCTTACATTTATTCTGTGCAGTAATAAAAGATTCTAGATCAAAGAGGTTCTTTGTTAGCAGTCTCCAAGTCGAGCCTCAACTAAAGACAAATCCAAATGGTGTCCTTTTGATCTTTTTCCGTTTCATTCTTGAAACCACTCCTCTGATGCTCTGCATACCTTCCATCATATGAGCTTGGATCGTAATAGACTTTCTTCACTTTCAAACGAACCTCTCTTGGGGCCAAAATCAGTAGCAATATCTTTGAGGCAGGGTCTGCATGTTGAGTAACCTTCACCACTCTTCCCTTTGTAAAACCAGCACTCTGGAGAAACAATGAACAGCAGCCTTTAACTCTATGACATGAATTACTGAAGCTAGACCAGTGGGCTGGTCAAGCATTTGTTTTCAGCATTTTTGTGGAATATCTGTAAGCTTTCTTTATCTGCATCTGTAGTTCTGTGAGTTGGCTGCTTGAAGAGAATTAAATAGTATCGGTGATCAGGGTCTTTCTCTGCTCTGAACTTTATTTAAGGTGTGTATAATTGGCTGTGGGATGTTTGTTGCTTTCATATTAAAAACAAAACCAAACCAAAATCAGTGTTATATGTACAATTTAACTGCAGAAGTCTTTCATGTTTACTGCAGCTGTAATTAGAATTTTAGCAGATATTTTCAACTATCCAACTGCAAGGAAAATGTAAAACCATATAGAAGGCAGTGGGAGAACTCTACAAACAGGAGTTTAGATTCCCATGCAGGACATCTGAAAAAAGCTACCACAGCACTATGGCTGCTTGTTCTTATTGACAAGACTGAGAGTGTAGCCCTGCAAAATCTTTGTGGTAAATACTTTTTTTATCCTTGCCATTTAACAGGAAGTATTTGAGGGTATTCTAAACCAGTCTGCTTCATCTGAGAGCAAAACTGGAGGTGGCTTTCTCAAAGTGAGTGGAGTGCCACAACTGTGAAATCAGAATATCAAGGCCTGTGCATTTGCAGCAAGGTTTTCAGGATCTCAACCAGAAATTAGATCACATCCGCTATGGAAATATGGCTAGATAAACTGTCCTTGATAAGAATGATTATGTGCACTACGGGACATGAGGGAATGAGGCCCAGAATATACATATATATGTGTACAAACATACATGCACATATGCATATACATGTTCATAAGCACAAGGACATTTGCTTTAAACACTTGTTTGCAGAACTGCCTTTACCAGATATAAGTGTGTGCCCCAATAAACAAGCAGAACTTCTGCTTTCAGAAGCACTGGCAATATGTGTCAAAATGGAACAGGCAAACATGCCCCAACCAGCTGAAGAGCTGCTTTTAATTAACCTCAGTGCAAGAGAATAATGGAAGTGCATTTCTCTTTTCCTGTTGAATGAAGATGAACTGATTCAGCAATAACTGAACCCTAAACACTTCGTAAACTTCTTCTGGGAGGAACTGGGTGAAATGCCAGCAAAGTCATCTGTGAGTCATTTAGAGGAGAAAGGTTGAGGCCAATCTTCCCAGTCCCAGATCACAAAGGGAAGGCAGTGATAGTGGCTGGCCGTCCTAGGCATTGTTCTTGGCATATGCCAGCCATGTTGTGAGTTTTCTGAAGGTAGTTGTTACGAGACAATAGGGTGAGTCTGATGTGGTTTAAGATTTCTTAATCAAAGATGCTCTCTTCTAACAGCTCTTTTGCCCATTACAGCAGAACTGTTTTTAAAGTGCTTATGTTAGAAAAGCAGGACTGCATTTATGTTTCTGCTTTGCAACTACCAAAGCCCTCAAGTGCTTTATTATAGTACATTGCCAGTTTTGTTGTAGCTAAGGTGGAGAACTCATGATGTTTGCAAAATTTTTTTTATGTAAGACCATAAACTTTTGCTGGTCTTGCCTAAAATTGTACATGACTGCTCATGATGCAGGATTGGGTTTGTGGTTCAGACCTTGGGTTTAATAAGCAAGAAGTTCTTAAGGTAAAACTTTCTTAGTAAAAAATACAATCTCTTAGGTGAAATCTGGTGCTGTGTGTACATGTGGACAGCTATGTAAGCTGCTATGGACACTCACAAAGCTTCGTTTCACTCCTACCCAGTGTACTCTCAGGTGTTTAAAATTGTGTTTCCACAGAAAAAAAAAAAAGAAAGACCAAAAAGAGATGGTTTTTGTTTGTTCCTTTCTGTTTTGTTTTGTTTTTTGATAAGATTAAAAATGAGAAGAGATTCATTTTCACAGAGATGTATGCTTGGCTGTCAGGCACCAGATGAATTAGAGTGAGCTCTGGCAAGCAGAATATCCCAGAAAGTATCTGCCCATGAGCTGGGGGTTATAAGAACTTAATTGCTCAAGGGAACATACTTTGGTTGCTGATTTCATGTCACACCCAAGCAATCTAAACCTAAACCTTGCTGTTGGCTGAAATCTGAGAGATGTCTGCAGGCATTTCACTAAAATCCAGCTCTGCTAAAGTGGGGTGTGTGTCTATGGAAGAAATGTGATCAGAGTCTACTGGCTAACCAGAAACTGGATGTGAAAAGAAAGAAAGTGCAACCTGTGCAAGTTGGATGGGAAGCGATGGAGGAATATCAAGCAGCAGCTTTGGGAAAAGAGACTTTGGGGAAAGAGACTTTGGGGAAAGAGACTTTCTCTCTTTCCCAAAGCTGGGATAGAGGAGAATAAATGGAATAAGAAGCCAGAGAGCAGTTAAAGGGCAAAGGGGGTTAGAAGTTCAGGGCAGCAGAAAGAGGAATGAAGCAGGCAAGGGAGGTTGGGGGATGTCAGACATAGCTGGGACCAGATATCACTTTGCTTTTCCTTCCCAGATGTGTTCTGGGTTACAGAGCCTGGTCATGGGTCAACAAGGCCTTCATCCTGTCTCCAGTTTAGTCAGAAATTAGGGCTAGGGAAGGAGCAAAAAGACAAAGATCATATGGATTTAATTTTTAGAAAAGGAAGTCATTTAAAGGTCAAGCATGGACAACCTGAAGTATGTTGGCATATCATGAGTCGGGAAAGGCGTTGGAGGTGCATGGATCAAATAGGCCAAGCAGAGAAGAAAACTGACTGAAAAAGGTTCAGGATATCATTTCAGTGATATCTTAGACAGGATCTGCTTGAATCACAGCTCCATAACACTGGAAAACCTCAAAGCTGCTGTTATTTCTTTATCTTCCATAATACAGGACGCTATAAAGAGCAAGCCTGTGTTATGTGCTAGCTGGCTTCTGCAGACTTAATTGCTTGAAAAGGAGGAAGAGAGCAAGGGGGAAAGGGGGCAGATGGAGGAAATTAAAGAACTGAAAAAAAATAGGCTAATTGCAGGTAACTTGTGGGGAGGGAAGGAGCAATGAAGAGGGAAAGAGACTATATATTTGTATTTTCCCTACCATGTTTATTTCTCATGGAAAATGAAAATTTTTCTAGAAATGTTCATATGGATACTGCAGATTTGCTATCAGATGAGCAGTCACCTGATAGTGCTGGCAGATGAGATGTGATTGCTCTCGGTCAGAAACCCAAGCCGCACTGACACATATCCAGAAGTCTCAGGTACATCCCTAAGCAACTGCATGGTGAAATTCATTGCATCATGATCTTACACGTATTTCGAAAGTTCTGGACCTACTTTGTATCTGCTTCATAGATGAGTAACTATACTCATTGTTAGTGTACTGAAATCATTACATTTACTGTGCATAGACTAATAGTGTAAAATGTGCACAACTTGGGTACACCACACAGCACAGACACTTGAACTTCTGTAGAGAAAATTCTAGACAGAAGTGTGGCAGCCCCACATAAGAATTTTCTTCCAAGCATTTTAATTTGCTATAGCTACTATTTACTATATGTTCGTGATTTATCTCAGAAACCTTGTTAGAAACTGCAAAATGTTGGCATTTCCCTGTAGTCTCACTCCCTTGCCACAGTAAAAAATGTACTGGAAAATTCAGAAGTAATTATGACTCCAAATAACATCCATGTGGCTTAGAAAGAGAAACATTAGGTTAGCACCCTGACCCCTGAAGAAACAGGGAATTAAGTATGATGGAAGGCATTTGCACCCTGGGAGAAACGCATCAGTTTCATGAGTGAGAACAAGGATTTCTCCTCCAGATCACTGAGCACTCTGGGGTGGGAATAGTGTGTATCCTGATGCACTATGGACATCCATACCTTCTTTTTAAATCAGGCACAAGGTGGAAGGTTTGTTTAAAAGGTTCATAAAGTTTTCTGGGTCAGGCACCTCTTTCTTTTTTCCCTTTTAAGTTTTTTGAGACACCTAACATGTTATCCTAGGCACTTCTTTCCAGGACTCAGCATGAACATATGTAAGTAAAAGATGGCAGTAGGACCTCCTCATTCTCCTGCTGTTCACAGCCTGTGATGGGTTTAGAAAATTCCTTTCCATCACACTTGAGGGAATCCTTTTGCCCCCCTGCTACGGCTGATCTGGGGCCAATGGGCAAACACTCTCTCATGTTGCTGTCACTGTGGCATTGATGGTAGCTGCCAGTGGAGGCAACCTGCAGTGCAGGAAGGGGACAGGAGAGCCGGCTGTGGCTTCCTGCTTGGCTCCACACAGCAGCTCCTATCCGGTGTGAGGGTCCATTCATGCTGGAGGAAGCGCTGGCAACCTCATAAAAACTTGGGATGTCTGTGGCAATCTTCTGTAGACATCACAGGCTGCCTTGTGGATTGACACAATCTTATTGTGAGCAGCCACTTTCAAAACTCACACAGCAGGCTTGGTTATGAGCAGCCCTGCATCCACAGTCGTACACCGACAGCTTCATACAAGGGCTTCTGCCTGCTCCTGACAATATGGGCAAACATGCCATTTGCTGCACTTGGTTTCTAGACAAGAGCAAGATCAAAAAATAAGTGAAAGGAGGTCTCACATGGGAAAAATGACACATACTGATAAGGACAATGAGGCTGTAAAAGCTCTACACTGTTAGTACAGACAATTGCTGACGTTAATTGCATCACCAATGACAAACACCACCCTCTGTGAAGCAGAAAGTGCAATGGTGCCACAAAGTGTGGAGTGACCTTTGCAAATGCTGAGCAAGACACTTGCTGTAACATGTAAAGAATCAGGGCAGACTGAGGAAAAGCCTAAGAGATCCTACTGCTTTTCAGTTTTTTTCTTCCAGATGTAGGTTTCCTTTACTCTGTGCAGCTGAAATTGTCTGCAGAGTTTAGAGAGAGACAGGAATCTGGGAGGAGAGATTATTTTTCAATGTAGCAAACATGGTATTTCCAGAGTTCCTCTGTGTTTTCACCATCTACCAGTCTGAGACTATCCAGAGCACTATAGCCCTTTATGCATAAGAGCTTTTTAGGTGCTATCAAGCTATGAAATCCTCTTCTGAAATATCCTGTCAGTTATCTTGCAATATATGATATTACCTTGTTATTTGTAGTATATAGATAATAGAAGCTTAATCCTGCATTTCAAAGTTAATCCTGTAAGCTGGCCTGTGGTTTCCTACTAAACAGACATTTGGAAAATAAGACTGATGTGGAAAAGCTGAGAAAACTGGGTCTGTTTAGTCTGGAAATGAGGAGTTGAAAAGGCAAATGATAATAAATATGCCAAGGCATACACAGAGGACAGTGACTGATTGGATTCTGGGATCATGGGGACCAGGATCTGCAGAAACTGGTTTATTCTACAGCAAGACAGATTTAGATCACAGACCATCTGAACACTGGTATAGTTACTTAGAGAAATTGCAGAATCCCTTTAATCATCTAATATATGTTCTTTCAAATGCACATATGTCTATGTGGCATAGATACTCTTGAAGCTGCCCCAAATATGGGGATAGGCTGAACATCTGACCTCTTGAGGCACCTTCCAGCCACCTGCTTCCATGATGTTGCCTTAAGAAACATTACTGGGACAGGCCCTGAAACCTGCCAGTGGTGCAGGAAAGATGTTTCTAAAGGTGTCACTCTACTGGATACTAAGCAGAAATTGAGTACTGAAAGGGTGGTACCCAAAGCAGCCAAGATGGTCATCAGAACGCCATGCTGCACAGCAGCCCCAGCTGCCCAAGGTATGTGGTGTAGGCAAAGCTCACTATAGGTGTGCCAAGCAGTAGGATGCTGTTGTCCTGCAGTCCTGTGGAGCCTGAATGGACCATGCCTTCCTCTGCCATCCACCATGCATTGCAGAAGCTGGGCATAGCCAGCCAGATAGGGAAAAGCAAGTTTTTCAGGGGGAGAAAGACCATTTTCTCCCTGACTTTGCTATTAAAGAAGCCTGACCAAAGCTCCCACCAGTAGCTCTGGTGCCAGAGGAAACAAACCTGTGCCTACTGTGCCACCGTATCTGTCTTATCCTTCTCACATGTCACCCTCTGCTCCCACTTTGATCATTCCACCATTTCTTCACTTTCTGAGGTTCTGTGGGGCCTCTGTGGAACAGCCTTGGACATTTTCTTTTCATGAAGTTTTAGTTCCCATCCAGGTAGAAGTCCTCAGGATTGCCCTGCTATGGATGCTTCTGTGGCTGTGTTGTAACCATAATGAGTTATGGAGTGCTATAGGTGACACACACTGTATGAAAGCAAAATGACTCAAAGACTCAAACAAATTTTTGGTGCAGATGTTTAGTAGAAGTTTCCCAAAACTCCTTTTTTTCCTGTGCTGATGGTGACTCTGCATTTCCCAGTCTCACACAGAAGTGGAAATTCCAAAATGCTCATGGAAAAGTTTTACTTGTGGTCTATGAACAAGCCATACGCATAAAGTACTGGAAACACTGTGAGAACATTTTGCCCGTCAGCTTGGCAAAGTGTAGCAATATTTATTTATTTATTGCCTACACTGGCTCAAGCATTAAGCGGTAAGCACCAGGACTTCCCAGACATTTATTTTTAGCACATTTTCTGTCTCATAAACAAGAGAGTTTGTATTTGTTATTGCCATCGTATCCTTCTTCACTCTGTACTGCTTCAGTATTCCAAATTTCTGAAATAGCTTTGCTTTCTACTCTGTTGCAAAGGATCAGCTTTAAGAAATTGTTCGTGGAAGAGGCCCTGTCTTTTCTTGTGGGAGTTTTTCACCAATGGAAATTGTTCATACAGTATGTGGGTTGTGACTTATTTATTTATTTTTAAATTGTTCTTGTGTTCAGTGGACTTGAGTCTGGGCCTCAGCACAGCTTGTTCTCACAAACTAGCTTTGGCTAAGTTCAAACTTGTGAAACTTCTGTAGATGTAAAAAAGACCCAGTGCTTCAGATTTAGGGAAGGGTAACAGGTTTTATAATTTCTTCAGTTTCTCAAAGACTGGTTAGGATTATTGATCTGATCCATCCCAAAGAAAGGAAATAAAAATAAAATATACAAAATACAGCCCCCCTCCCCGTTGAATCTGTGCTCAAGACATCTTATAGCAGAGCTTTGCACTCACTATAGTGTCAGATTGAGACAAAGAGTGAAAGGATGGCATGAATGAAAAAAAGGAGTTTCAACTAGTATTTAGTTTTAAAAATTATGGCTGTGAACCCTGAATCTCCCATTCAATTTCCTTGCTCTTTTGTGGTATCAGCCGTTATATAGTCATATCCTTGAGAAGGTGAATGAGTTTTTGCTTTAAAAGTTAATAAAAAGAAATTTAAATTTTATCAGTAACACACCACAATGAAATGTGCGGTTTCTACAAGGCACTTATGGACATATGTGGTTTTTTTGGGTGGTCTTTCCAAATTCAGCTTCACAGCAAATTCAGCTTATTATGAATAAACAGTAATCTCTCATTTAAAGCTTGAACATTTAACCATCTATTGGACTCAAAGGCAATGTGGGTGTTAGTTCAATGCTCACATGCAAAAGGTATGAGACTTTAAACATTTAAATGTGGATCTGGTTTTGGATTTCCTCTCACCTTTAGTGTCTAACAATCCACTGGCAGTTTCATGTTTAGAAGTAAGGTTAGTGTCTCAGCAGCAATACATTTATTATCAAGGCCTTTAAGGTAGTCCAGATGTTTGGTTTCATTCAGCTTTTTTCCATGGCATTCTGGTTTTGATTTATTATTGACTGTGCTCCCATGGCATTAAACAGTTTGGTCACTCAGGTCAATGTTCACTTCCCTGCTAATATGTGCAGTGGAGGGGAAAGGAGGATTTGCTAGTAGTGTAATAATTTTGACAATACTCAACACTGTGGGCCATAAGAATAGTAGGATGGACCATTGAAGGAGCATAGAGTAACACCTGGACTATACTAAGGTTTCCCTTTACCTTTAACTCAACTGAGCACAGCTGAACCCTTCAGGAGTATGTTGATACCTTACCACAATGACTACCCCTCATAAAAGCCTGGTAGGTGACACACTGGTGTCTCAGAGATTGGATATGATAAGAACTTTCTTCTGCAATGGTGTTAATGAGCCTTTCCAATTTCAAACTCATTTTACTGTGGCTTAACACAAGCTACCCACACTTTGCCAGAGTTTACCATGGATCTCTCCCCCGTGCTTGAGCTCTGCCTTCTCCTAATCTGGGGTAGAAAACAGCATGGACAAAACAAGCTCATCAGGGTGCTGTAAGCAGCGTCACTGTGGTATCAGCTCAATTAGCTAGTCTACATCCTGAGGTGCAACTTAGAGGTTTTCTTCTGTCCCTGAAGTTATTCTTTTTTTTACTTCCTCTGGAACTTCCTATTGACAAGTTTCAGAACAGCCACAGTGGTGACATTGTCTTGTCTACTTCCTTGGTTTAAGGTGTCCCTGAGGCTTTGCATAATGGGAAGCTGTTAAAAAATTGCCTTGGTCCATTCTTAATCTGATCTCAACTGGCTGAAATGCTTTAAATGCATGAACTACTTTCCCTGGCCATTATTTTTCTTTAATACTTGCCTTACCACTGCTACACTATTTTTACCATTTTATGTATGTTTTCCTCCAACATTAGGGTAATATCTTTCCATGCTGGAAGCAATTGAGAATTTTGCCATTTGCTACAGAGGAACCAAGGTTTCATATTTACCTTGAAACTTCATGAAATTAAACTGATTTTGCAGCTTATTCTCTATCCTTAATTATATACTTATTTTGTAGTGCCATCAAATGACTTTTTTTCTGAATTTTTGTCTTTTGAGCTCGTTGCATGAATACTCTAAACGTTTTCCCTGCATCTTTAATTGTTTTTCTTAGCCCTGGGTCAAAGATCCTTTACAATATTCATTTTGACACCTCTCTGCTTCATTCAGTCTGTCTGTATTGCTAAACCAGAGGTTGCCTGCAGAATTGCTCAAGCGAGGTTGTAGTATCTCCATCCTTGGAGTTATTCAAAACCTGACTGCACAGAGCCCTGAACAGCCTGCTCTTTGTGGAGGTGGATTAGATGATCTCCATAGGTCCCTGTCAACCTCAACCATTCTGTGGGTCTGTGGAAATATGAATAATTTCCCTTCCCTCCTGACAAGAGTTTCTGTTCCTTCCCTTTCTTAGAATTCAGTTGCGTGGTCTTTTGAGCTTCCTTGATGATTGTTCTCTAAATTTCATTTGGCCTTTGATATTGTATTTATTTCCCTATTCTGGCTGTGTAAGAAGTGTTACGTACAAATTCAGATAGCAGTGTTTCATTACTACTTTCTATGATTACTAATTTCTGTCAAATCATTTGTAATCCTAAGAAATCTGAACAGTTAGCCAACATTCAGGGCTTTGCATAACTTTGGGTTGGGTTTTTTCCCCCCAGTAAAGAGAACATGATTTCATGAGACAGAAATTTATTTGACACAATCTAGTCTATTTACAGTAAATACCAAGTTCCATTTCCTTGGAAAGGTAAATGGAGACTATTTCCTTGCTCAAATTTTCCAAGTCTTCAATCTTTCTTTTTTAGCACATTCTCAGGGCCACACTTGTTTCTCTTACTGTTTCCAGAATTTAATTTCTGTCTGTTTCTGACAAAGCAGCTCATTTCAACCAAAAAATACCCAGTTCTGTACACTCATCGGTTTGTAGAGACAACTTTACCCACATTGCACGACCTCTGCTGAGACATTACACACACCTGGAGCTCTGGCCTTGAGGGTGGCAGTTGTCTTATTCTGGATAGGAGCTTAACAGCTTCTTCCATTTGAACAGCTTCTTCCAGAAAGAAGAACAATTCACATATTCACAGCTTATAAACATATTTGCTGGCATCTGTCCAGAACATCTTTGTGATTAGTGTATGAAAGATGTGGGCTGACAGGTATAAAAGCTGCCATTTAATTTAGCTCCAAGAGAGATGTTCATGGAACTTTATTTTCCAATGAAAAAGCTAAACATTTCAATTCATGCACAGCTGATGAAGGAATATGACCTCTGAACCCCAAAAGCAAACACCAGCCCACAGCCAGTCATGAAAAAAAATACACAAAAGAAAGCTAGGGCCTGATTTTTGTTCGTATTTCATTATGTGAATTTAAAAATTGCACACACATTTCACAGATGAAAAGAGAAAAAATGTGATAATTTAACATTCCAGTTTGGCAATCAAGGTTCTTGAAAGCATGCTGGGTGTCAACAGTTACAAGTTCTTTTGGACTGATATTGCAGCTTCCATTCCTGTGGATACAGCTGTCATTATAGGCATTGTATTTGAATCATGAAAGGAAGAAATGAACTCTGAAGATTGATTCTGTCTCTGGAAAATTGCAGAGCTTTCATTTTCTCCCAAACTGAATTAAACCAGCAAAAACACAATTAGCTCAAAAGTTATCCCATTTCTGGAAGTAAATCTTGCATTTCATATAATACCAGACTGACACTTCACCATGAGATCTGAAATGCCAGAAAAGAGGTCTGTTGACTTTTCGAAGCAGACTGAAAATGCACTTCCAAATTACACTTATACCTCCTTTCTACCACATATAACATATGTTCTCATCTCTATGAAGAACATTCAAATGAACATGTTATAGTAATGGGAAACATTTATGCAGCCCTTGTACCCTGAAGATCTTTACTTTTACATTAGCCTTTTTTCCAGGGTAGAAATAAGATAAATTGTTTTTCTTTCTCACATAAGTTGCTACATATGTAAAACATCACTGGAGGTTCCTTCCTTTCTTCAAGCTGAATTTCCCTGCCTCTGCAGGTTAGTTTGGCTATTCCAACATTTCTAAAGCACTCCATATGTTGATGAATAAACCGTCATTTCCCACTTGTAATGAGATTACTCAGTCCTTGCGAGCAGATTTATTAGCTACAGTTATTTCATGTCTAATAATAGCCTTACTTTCCATAAAGAAAATGAACAGGCATGGATTGTATTTGAGAGATTGGGGTCCTAAATATTTGGGTTACATCTCTGTAGACTGTGTTATTTGGAAGGAAAGCAAAAGGAAACAATAAAAGGCAGAGGGGGAGGACTTTTTACAAACGTAGGCAAATAAATATGAGGATTCTGTCAATGGATTTTCTGCACATGCTTTAGAGTTTTTACAGAGGCTGAATATATTTTCACCATATACTTGTCCAGCAACGATGTCATCTGTTATGAATAAATGATGGGTGGGAAGAGAAAAATGCAATGGAGGGAATATGCTACAACAGTGGAATAAACAGTCCTTGTTAGTAACTGTGTGGTGAAAGAGAATGTGTGTGAGGTAGAAACGGCTTTCTACCAAATAGCATGGGCATCTGTCCTGGAGGAGAAGGGATATGATGGGCCTCAGCTGTAACTTTTGCTTTGCTAAGTATCACTCTAATCCCAGAACCATACAAGAGAGTTTTGGGAAAATTAAAATTCAGATCATCTTCCTCCTTTCCTACCCATCCTCCAGGGTGAAATTCAAAGGGAAGATGCAGTAAGAAATTTCAGCTACAAGGGCAGCTCCAGATGTAGCCCAAGGAGGGTTCTTTGAGCATTTGGAGAACTTCCTATGCAGGAGAGATTTGGACCTGTAAATACTATGGACTCACCTCCATTTAAGCTGTCTCCCCTACTGCCTTTTCCCTTTACCCTGTTTCATTATCCCTTGTTCCTTTCAATGTCCCCTTTGTCCTTATCTTTTCTTCTTCTTAGTGTTTTCTTCCAAAGCATTGCTCCTCTCCCTGATGCTACCCGCAGCCTGAGGTTTTCTGCCACTCCAGGGGTCACATTTGTAGTGTAAAACCCATTAAAGAGTTTATCTATCTTGCCTGTTTAGAGTATATGCTTTTTTGTAGCAAGCTGCAGCTGTGATTCTTCCAGGGCTGCCTTCCAGGTTGATGCTAATTTTTAGTCCATTGCTAACACATAAAGAAACAAGGAGTCAGTAAACAAGAAATCAATCTTTGTTTTTAGTCCCAGAGACCCCTTGGACTGTTTGGTTAATGCAGTGTGGTGAAATAATAGAAAATATAATTTTCCAAGCAGATTTATTAATATGGAAGTTCACTTTCCACTATTTCCCTTTTCTTAATAAATTTGTTGTTGCAGGTTTTGGGAGTTAGTACTGAAAGTTATAATTTAGTTCAGAATCTCTTACTGGTTGGGAAGAAGTAGTGCATTTGAATATAGGCAAATGAACTGTAAATATTTTTTAACCATGGAAACCTTGGTTTGGTGATGACTTCACTGCTGCAGAACAGAATCTTCTCATTTTTCAAGGGGGGGATATATTAACCAAAAGATCCAGGCAATGCTGTTGGGATTTATAGGGCTCACTGGCTGAAACCCCTCTCACACAGTGCTGCTGTTGCCAAGTTACATGAGAAAAGTACTATAATGCTGCACTGCTAAAATACCATACAATTATAGCGCCTGGTATATTTGATATTATCACTTTTATTCAACGCATTAACATATTTGAGATTAAAACTAGGAAATGAAACAGAGAAAATGGACAGTTTCGTGAATTCTGCTGGACCCCACAAATGGCACCTTTGTTTTCAAATAAAGGCCAGACTCCCAACTCAGCACAGGTGGAGAATGTTTGAAAGAGAGATGCTTTCATGCATCTTAGAAATCAGAGATGCCTCAAGCCTGCTCTGCTGTGAGTGTCTGCAGCACTGCGCTGCTCTAGGTTCAAATCTCTTGTTTTCAGAGTAGTAGAGACTTTCAGAGATCTCTGGCATTTTATGGTCTTTGCCCAGACCTGGGAAAGATGCAGAACGCTGTACAAATATTCCAGTTCTGGACTAGGAGCTGCTTACAAGTTGAGTGCTTAATGTGACATTGGCAATGCAATACCGGCAAGTACCATGTATTGTATACTTTTTTGTATGCACTTCACAAAAGTTGCTAAGCATATGGTGGGAACAGTGGATGCACTAAAATTGTATCTAATTATGGCAAAACTTTAATTGATCTGCAGCTGTCAACAGCCAAGACACTAAATGTTAATTACTTCAAGGCATTTGATGTTGAAAACAAAAATTGCCAAGGTCAACTAAAAGCACTACTGCCCTGTACCAGAGGGAACTGGAGGTGATCAGATTGTCCCTATACAGCATGCATGGCCAAATTCTTTTGCTTCAAGCATGGTAAACCTGAAGGTAATGTAATCCATGTAATTAGTTTTAGTTACATACTCTGACCATCACCTGGTAAATAAACATAGTATCTCTCAAATCTCACATATCCTTAAAATAATTTTTCTGTAGAAACATGTCCACTTTCAGGGTGTAAATTGCTCTTAACACCTAAAAACTAATGAGAAAACTGCTGAAAATAATCTGCAACTGTGGCTGAGAAATTTGGTTTTCATACGTGTGGATATGGCAGATGAGAATTGCAGAGATTTCTGAAAGCGAAATCTGAGGTTTGAATGACAGATGGTATGTGCCTTAATGCAAAGAACATGGGCTAAACTAAGTGGCATGTATGTTTTTTTGAGTAAACTGGAATATCAGCAGCTGTAGGATACATTCTTGGCTTTGCTTTGGAAAAGAGGGTTATCTTCTTCTTTTAATTAGCAGTGACAGCGTGTAGAGAGCACGGAAAAGACTGGCTCTATGCCAAAAATCTTCATAGGGCATATGGGGTCTGCAATTTGAGAAATTTGAACAGAAATGGATTGCATTAAGAGCAAAGTGTACTAAGAGAACAAGACTGTAGCTTCATGAGATGGTGGCTACAGCTGCAAAACCAGCACAGGAAGTTTCCACCCCTTGTGTACTGCCTTTGGTCATTAATTCTTCTTGCTCTCTCCTCAGTTGTGGAGTTACAATTGGTCATAGTGTTAGGCTGTCGAACAGCTCACTGAAACTACCACAAATAGCTCTTCAGGAAAGAGAAAATATTTTTATTCTTCTCTCTGATTACATCAGTGTTTTTGGGGGTGCAGAGAAGGCAGTTCAGGGGACATTCACACTGATTCTCCTGTCATGGCCAGCACCCTATCTGGCTGTAGAGATAAAAAATTCCACCAAGCAACATACAGAAGCTGCTTAGGTACTGCAGAATGTGCTTTGTCTGTGCAGAAACATACTTGGCTGCAGTGACTTCTCAAAATCTAGCTCATGCCAAAACACTATTATCAATTAGAAAAAGGTCTTACAGTGACCCTGGGAAACCCTACCTGATAGGCATGCGCTGGCAAAACAGAAATATTGTTGAGTCCAACAAGAAGTTAGGAGAAGTTAGGCCTTTTCTTGTTGTTGTTTTAATTGTGGGGAGTTGTGGGGTTTTTTTTGGCAACCATGAAGTGGAAGACCTAGATTTATGCTTCACAGTTTGATGGGATTCAAGATTACCTACCCTGATTTCTGGGACATTGGTTAATGTTTTGCCCAATAAGAAACACTGAGTTGGAACTACTCTTGCTTTTAAGAAAGCCATTTATAGTGGGTTGGGGAAGCTATGACAGGTCTGAGATCTTGGTGAGTGTTACTATTATTTAAGATGCATACTATAAGCTATGCTAACGGAATACTTAGAATTCTGTATGTCTAGTAATTTCTTCTATCTGAACTGAGCAGCTTAAATATTTAATTTTTATAAGAAGGATTCTTTGGCAAACTTATTTATTGGAATTCCTATGTCAGCTATTTTTACAAAAATTTTACTTCTGCATATAGTTTTGAAAGACTTGAGAAGGCTTTTGGCTTGGCATTTTTTCCTGTACCCTACTGCTTGCAAAGACAGTTTGAAGTACTCTTTAAAATGTAATTATTTCAATGTCATTCAATGTTGTAAGCAGTGTTCCCAGATACCTGTGGCTATGTAGTCACACAGCTACACAAGGGAATACAAAAGAAACCATGGTAACAATGTTACTCAGAAATAACACAAATTGGAATAATCGGTTTAGGATGGAGTTTAGTTTGGAGTATTGTGTGCAGTTCTGGTGTCCTCAACATAAGAAGGACATGGAACTGTTGGAACAAGCCCAGAGGAGGGCAGCGAGGATGATAAGGGGACTGGAGCACCTCCCATAGGAAGATAGGCTGAGAAAGTTGGGGCTGTTCAGGCTGGAGAAGAGACGGCTGCATGGAGACCTCATAGCAGCCTTCCAGTATCATCTGAAGGAGGGCTATAGGGATGCTGGGGATGGACTCTTCGTTAGGGACTGTAGTGATAGGACAAGGGGTAATGGGTTAAAACTTAAACAGGGGAAGTTTAGATTGGA
>JANHGB010048130.1:0-12966 GCA_026283785.1 Coracopsis vasa
GAAGATTAGAAAGGGGAGAGATTTGTCTTACTATTGTCACTTACAGCTGTTACAGCAAATAAATGTGGCAGGATGCAAATATTGCATACTTGTTCATGGTTTTGTACTGCATGTGTAGAGGTTAGGACTTCAGACCTCATGTCAGAGGGAAATAGGTGGACAATTACAAAGTTGGTTTAAAAAAACCTAAGTGTATATGTAGCCTGGAAGAAAATACTGCTGGTGCTATCTGAAATTGTATCTTAAGCGAACAAATCCTGTGGCTAAAGCAGATAACATTTTCAAGGTAAAGGGTATTGAGTTTAACTTCTTGACCTATGGATTTGTGGGACAAGGGAACCCTGGTAAACTTGGATTCCTTAATCTCTACTTCTTCGTGAAATTAAACTCACTTTAAATCAGTTTTTACTAAAATCATAATCTGAATTCCTCTTGTTCATTTTGGTAGTGCATCCTCCTTGTTCAGTTTTCTGTCTTCTGTCAAATTAATTTCATTTACGTATAGCTCCCTAACAAATCACCACTTTTACATAGTCAAGTAATATAATTATGTGCTTCAAAAATCTGTGTAAAACTTTACTTATTGTGTCGAGCCTAAAATGTTGTGTTCAGCAGTGAAGTGCAGTCTGAAGTATGATCTGTAGTGATCATGACCAATGTGGCAAATCCAGCTGTTGCGAGAGAATTGTATGTCTGTCTCTGAGTAAGATTAAAAATCATATTTATGAGTCTTTCAAGTTATGATTTGTCAAATAACTGGAAACTTGATGTACCTCCAGTTCTGTTTTACTTTTTGTGGTGGTAAATCTAGAGCGCCTCTGCAATATGGTGGTAGTAGTTCCATGAATCTTGCTTATGGGCATTTGACTAAGTAATATGACATAATGAGCTACTTGGCTATCCTTGTAATATTCTCTCTAAAAGATTCAAGCTATAACAACATGTTTAGTGTTTGCTCTACTGATTTTAAAATTACTTTGCATTGGGCAAGGCAAAAAAGCCTGTTTTATTCAGTGCAGCACAGAAATAGAAACTGGAGTTGCATGTAACACTGTGATTGATTGCTATCATCTCAGGAGGCTTTCTATGTCTTTAGCCCGTCATTTCAATCTTGTCTTCAGTACAGATGCGTACATCTCCAGTAGACCTAAAGAGCAAAGGAAAAAGCTGAGTGCTGGAGAAGCTAGGTATCTGGCAATCTCTTGCTTACGTGCATAACCTGACATGAAATCAGTTGATATTTTATATTGAGGAATTAATATGGAAATTTATTTGTGCAGGAGAGATTAAATTGCTTTTAGGAGGAATGCAAAAAAAAATAAATTGACTTCTAATGTTTCAGTGGTTTTTATTTTAAAATCCTGAAAGCTCTTTGTTCAACATAAATGTTATTTTGAGATTAATACATGCCATTTTAACTATGCTTCTTTCACTAATCCCCAGGTGAAGCTGAGTAAGTTGTATTAATGCAACAAATGTTTTTGGAGAGAATAGCTTAAAAATCAGTTGTTCATGTACTGCTGACTGAGCACAAACCTCATAGTTTTTCATTCTTATACTCAGAGCCCTGAACAGTTTCTGAAGTGGGAATAATTGACCCTGTGGCATAATAAATTATTTTGATCCAGTATTCCTAATTGCTGGCTGGAAAGGTAAAGAACTGGTTGGAGTTTTCCTAATAGCTTTCTTCCATGGGGGAGGTAAATAATGAACTACAAACAGCCAACATCTGAGGAGAAAAGCTGCGTCTCCTTACTTTGAGGAGGATGAGATGTCTACTTAAAGATTATTCTTAATCTATTTTCTCCCCGTACTTCCTATTTTGCTGCAGCATAGCTCAAAACCACAATCTTGTGGAAAGTGTAAGACTTCTTGTAGAGCTGTGAACTTGAGAATGAAAAACTATTCCTGTAGAACATACCCATCAACTGCTTTCTTATAAACCCTTAACTGATTTAGCTTGCATTGACATTCTGTGCCTTTTCTGTGTCTTGTCTACTTCTTTGCTCTTTCCATTAGATCCTCCTACTACTACCACTCGACTGCCCACGGTTCCCTGGCATCCTTCGACTGATGGCATCACAGGTTTAGCAACAAAACCTAGAATAATAGATTTCCCAACATCAACCTTGCCAGCCATGCAGGAAGACACTTGGGGTACTGTCATCGGTAGTGCGGTGGGTGGGGCGCTCTTCCTCATACTTGTCAGTGTTCTGGTTGGAATTGTCTGCTATAGGAGAAGACGGACGTTCCGTGGTGACTACTTTGCTAAGAACTACATTCCACCATCAGATATGCAGAAAGAGTCTCAAATAGATGTTCTTCAGTCAGATGATGTGGATTCTTACCCTGACAGTATAAAAAAAGAAATAAAGCATCCAATGAACAGCTTAATATCTAAAGATTATTTAGAAGACCCTGAAAAACCAGAGTGGAACAATATAGACAATATTAACAGGTACCAGGAACGTTATGAAAGACCAATGGATTACTATGAAGGTGGAACATTGGGAATGAAGTATATGGGTGGTGAATGTTACGATGACAATGAAGAAGACTTTGTTTCTCACATAGATGGCTCGGTAATATCTCGGAGGGAGTGGTATGTGTAGTAACAACTGAAAACTAAACGTGTACCTACAATTCATTTCATTGGGTGATCACTTTCAGATTGTTTATACTTAACAAGAGGAAGAATAAACTTTTTGAAACTGGGTTGGTTTTTTTTTGGGGTTTTGTTTTTTTTTTTTTCCCAAAAGTTTTTATCTTGTGACTTGACACAATGGAAATACTGAATCTGGGGAAAATGTATTTGAGCTGCTTTCTTTCCCAATGCTGTACTACTGGTTGAGTTTTAATGCAGAGTGCTTATATTGGTCCATGTCCGAGGTAAAAAAGGCTAAATTAAAGTTGCCATTCAAATTGTTTAAGAATAAAAAGGCTGTCTTGGCTCTCTGATTTAAAAAGAAGTTTACCTAAGGCAATGATCAAATATAATCTTCTGGGGGTTTTGCTTCACAGATTAAGTGAATTACTCCAATTTAGATACCATCCGTGGTAAACTTAATGCTTCTGTATAGCACATACGTTACCAATTAAAATGAGTTACAGCAGAGTCAAAGCTTTATTTTTAGGGTTTTTTTTGTGCACAAAAATGAATACCTCTTAGCATTTTAATGAGCCTTCTTGTAACTATGTACTTAAAAGAAGTCATTGCACTGAAACTTAGGAACAAACGTTTGAGGAGTAACTGTGTTAACAGGTCAAAGGCTAGTCTTTGAATAAGATGAAAAATTATTTTTCTATAGTCTTTGATTTCTAAAGCTTATGCTAGTGTCTGTGTATATACATACAGTAAGATATTTTGTTAGGCCTGTAATTGGCAGGGTGTCTAAATTCATTAATGAACACAAGACTCTTTGCAAGTACACAGGGTACAATCTTAGAGACCTTTTTCTGAGGCTTTGTTGGGAATCTTACCATTGAATTTGCAAGCCGAAGAACTGGACACAACTAAGAAGAAAAGCCTAGTAGATTTTGGAGCTGGAGGCTGATGTGAATTTGCTTATTTACCCAGGTGCCAATAAACAGTTGCTAGAATTTTTATTGACCAGAAGTTAAAACAGTGGTTTTACGCTGCTTCTGAATAAGTTACAGTGCTTACTTTGAAGAGGGTAACTAGAGTTTCAGATGATTAATGGGGAAGTGGACACTTGCATTGCTGCTTCATATAGTTGAAAACGTACTCTCTGATGCTGCAGCTATAGAATCTATGGAACAGGAGTTTATCTAAACTCTGCAGTCTGTACCACAGTGGATTTGTTTTCCCTGCAAATAATTGATACTTACTGAACAATGCATTCTTCTTTAAAATGACACTGTAGGCATTCTATGTAGGACATCTCATTTGACATCTGAAGTAGTTCTACTTTGTCTTGCGCAGGTTCACCAAACCAGTTATGATGAAATAACTTTAGATGAATTACACACCAATGATAAATAATAATTCGGATAGTACATCCTTTGAAGTGCCATTTTTAGGGTTTAGCTCAAGGAAAATGAAGCCAGCAAGGCTATTAGTATTTGAAACCTGAAAAGGGAAAAATCTCTGCTACCTTTGAAATAAAATAGGCTGTATAATTATGGCTACTTTGTGAGCACTCATGCTTGGAAGGTCTTTTCTATCCTCATGATCTTTGGTAGCTTAGAGCATTTAGAGCTTCATAAAAATAAGTCTATTGAGCTTTGTAGACAAGACACTGTGATTGCTTATGACTGCATGTCTTTAAAAAAAACATTGACAACAGCTTTATTTGAAAATCAAATAGAAGAGCATCCCAGAACAACTTAGGTTCATGTTTGGATTAATGGAGTACTGATACATGACTGACCAAAGTCTCAAGAAGAATAGCAAATGATACTGTGTGTATCTGTAGTTTGAATGCAAACACAAAGAAAGGAGTTAAATTTCTAGCAGAAGGTTCTGATCCAAATTATTTCTGGAATAAAGAGACCATAGCTCTCTTCAAATAAAGAATACTTGATGTATCATCTTTAAAAGATGGTGTTACTTAGAAATAAACAACCATAAACCTGTTCTCCACATGGGATATTTTGCTTTTGTCTCTGTGGATTTTTTTTTTGTTTTAATTTTTACAAATTATATATATATATTTAATTCCTATGGGTTAAGAAGTTGAAATGTTTTGGAGTTGGAGTTGATAATAGGAATAGGGCTTACGCGTGTTGCAATGTTTTGTACATTATGACTGTTGTAAAAAGACTTGATTGTAAGTACAAATGGCTGTTGTGTGAATAAACTTTTTGTTACATTCTGGAACATAGGTAGTGTCCAGAAATGTTTCACAGATGCGCTCTTAAAGTTGGAGATACAAAAACATAATAAAACCAGAGGCTGGGTAGAAGCAACTGCAGTGTTTAAGATGGACTTTTTAGCATTTCCTCTTGGAGACCCTAAGCTTATGAAACAGGTGTCTTCAGAAACTATATTCAAACGTATGCAACTTGAGAGTGATAAATAGGGATAGTTGCCATCCAAACACCTTCACTTTAAGCACAGCTGATACACTATCTGGGATTAACATTCTTTCAAATACAAGTAAATAAAATTGCTGTAGCTCTGCTTTAACCACATTTTTTTAAATCTATTCCTATCTATTTCTAACCAACTGGTAGATAAATGCTGTGTTGCTAGCACCATGCATCTTTGGTGCTCTCTGGCTTTTTCAGCTGGGCATAGGAGGCTGGGTTTCTTCTTTGTTCTCTTAGGAAGACTGATAGAATTTTTGTGACTATATTTTTCCTAATGTAATTAAATAAAGCAAGTGAACCCTGTAGTAATTGTAGTTTAGTTCCCGTACATTATTACACTTATTGGGTTATCGCTATGTTTCCTGGTGTTCAGAAGTAAATGGGTGGCTATCGTTACCTCATCCAAAATGGGATTCCAGTGGCTGAACTTTCAATGACAGTGTAATACTTTATGATGCTTCAACATTTCAGCAAAAAAGGACTTTGAAAATTAGGGTGAGACACTCAAGGAAATCTTCTGGTATAGTCACAAGAGCAAAGTGTCTTCATGGGTCTGGACCTGACAATGTATATTAGTTACCTGCAACTTTCTTTTTTAAGCAAGAGGACACTTAAGTAAACTACGCTTAAGCCAATGCAGTGGTTAAGTGAGTTTTACACTGATTCATGTGCCTGTTTTCAGGAGATTGTGAATTGTGGTTCTTACATGTATAGATCAGTATCTGACAGCCAACAGAGCTTATGTCAAGAAAGCTGTTTTGTAAAATAGAACCTTGACCACTGAAGGTGGTATGTTACATTAATCTTCTAGAGTGGATTACCTTCCTGCGAGTTGTTACTCTATCACTTTATCCCTTAACTTAAAGTCACCAAAAATGCTTATTTCAGTTTTGTCCAAGGTGCTTAAGCATACCTGCATGAGCAATTCCATGGGAATATTGCTGTCAGGTCTTTCATATGCAGCAGTAGGACAGAAATCCCTTTATCAGATTGGAATTAAGGTGGTTTGTTTGTTTTTTTTAGGGAGGGTTTTATAGCTTTTTTTATAAGTGAGGTATGAGAAGATGATGATTTTGTCCAGCTTTCCAGCATACAAAAGAAACAGCATTAGAATTATTAATAATTGGTATAACATACTGCATAATGTTAAGTTTTTTGACCTTAAGATTTCATCTGGTAGCGGATTCCATAGAGGATGGTTGTGTGGTATTTGGAGAGAAGTAGTGCATGATTATTTCTTAGAGGAAATAGCTGAAGTAAACTGTATTAGAGATGTTACAAGTACAGAGCTATGTTAATTTTAAACTTCTTTGCTATTACGTTTCTGATCCAGTAATTAGTGTAGATCAGAGCAATATTTCTGTATGCTACCTAGATTTTATGGGTAAAAGTTTTAGTTTGATAAGCCTGTTGGTGGAGGTTTGGAACATTGAGATTGGTAATACTGAATTGAAGTGGGCTAGTAGGTTTCACTGTTAAGATTTCAACTTACTGAATCCCTAGTATAGTAAAGTGGTTGACCCTTATAGATTGACATGCGTTAACTCTACATAAAAGTTATTGAACATTAGGTTTGATAATGCGAAGGTTAAAGGATAAATTCTTTTCTAAAGAAAGCAACTAAACAAAAACCAACAACAAAAATATAAAGCACAAAACAATTTTTCTCTCTTTCCTTTCCCCCTAACTCTGCTCAGTTAAAATGCATTTATCAAGATGACTGTTTCTTATGGCTTAAAGTGTGAAGTCCCGGAGATCATAGATGGCTTTAGGGGTTGTTTTGATAACTGTAAGAGAAGTATTAGTGACTTTGTGTTCATTGCCCCTGGTAGTATATCGTTTTTCCTCTGATTTTAAGTTTCACTTTTTCCTTACTGCAGGCTTCAGTGGCTTTAAATAAAGATGGCAGATAAAGCCATAGTTGTCTATTTTAAATTAACAGCTCATTTGCTCTTGTAAGTGCAAAGCATATGTTCTGTAACTTCATCTTGCCCTGAAATTGAAAATAAAAAGCATACAGGTAGTATTTATTTAAGGTAATCAATGAAATTTTTGATGTTATATTGGTGATCCATGAGCTCTCTCATTACAACCAGTTCTTTAATTGGGTGCCTGGAGCCAATACTGCGAGAATGCTAGTGAAGGACAAGGCTTTCTGTTTGGTCATGGAAGGAAGAAACAGAGCAATGCTGAAATAGTTTATCTGAGTATTGAAAGCATGTGAACTTCTCGAAGGTGTAATCTATGCTATCACATTGCAGATATGCCATTTAAGCAGACATCTTCTGTTGCTGTAGCAGGGGCTGTGATTGGAGCAGTCCTTGCTCTTTTTATCATTACCATCTTTGTGACAGTGCTACTGACCCCAAGGAAAAAAAGACCATCTTACCTTGACAAAGTGTGAGTATGTGTTGGATTTTATGTTTTGTTTAATTGAAAGCAATAATCAGAAAGCCTTTGTTCTATGCAGGGATTTCAATGTCTGAGTTTACTTAGCAGCTGCTCAGCTATCATAACCTCAGGCTGTAGTTTTGGAGTAGAAATCTCTTCCCTGAAAAAGAAACAAGGAAGCTAGGCATGACTTCAGAGGTAATGCAAGTCTTTATCTCTTCAGAAGCTTGTTGGGGTTTTTTAGAGAAACACTGGAGAGCACAGGAGAGATCTGTCTTGACTGATGCCACAGACTCTTATTATAAAAGTAGCTCTAACATAGGAGCAGATTGACCGTGCTTTGCAGCAGTAAAGGTCCACAAAGATATCTAAAATGAAACAAGCACCCACAGATGTGTGCTTAGAAATGACTGACTCAGCGTGCTTCCTGGCATGTTGGTTGGTCTTTGGAGTCTGTGGCACAGACGTGGTTTACTTTTTTAAGCATCTGATATAGTCAAACAAAACCAAGTAAATAAAGAAAGTCTGAAAAGGTTTCATCAGTTAAAGTTGATGATGTCTAGACCCTGTTTGGAACATTCATAAAAAGTGGTAATGGCTTTGAATATCTGTAAATACAAGTCTTTTCACACATAACATATACTGGTAACACTTAAACTGAATGAGGAAGAAAATGTCTGTCCTGTCTGTATGTACTTAATGAGGAGTATAAAACAAGAATAAAAGAACTTACAGCATTTAGCATAAAGTAAATTTGAGCATTTGAATCTCGAGCTAGCAAGATGAGTCAAGTGTTTTCCTACGACTGACCAGTTTCTAACATTGTTAGAAATGGTGGTTTCTGGTTTGTTTCTCTTTTATTCTGTAGCTGAAGCATAATTATATAGAATCATAGAATAGTTAGGGTTGGAAAGGACCTTAAGAGCATCTAGTTCCAACCCCCCTGTCACTATGTGAATAGTTTTAAACATTCTAATTCTTTTAGAGCCGTTTGCTTTCACTGAGAAAGTTAAATAGAGAAGTCTTGCATGTCATAATTGTAAGGCTTTCTAGAAGGCTTTTCAGGGAAAGACTATGGTAGTAAATGTTGGTCAAGCTGTACCTCATAGAATAATAATAGATATCAGTAGTCCCTAATTCTCCCTGGCGGGATGGGGAAGTTCAGTCTCCTTAACACCTCACAGGGTAAATAACAAGTTATAGGTGGTGCTTTTCTACAAAAAGCATGTGGCTGAATTATTGCCAGTGGTGGATGTATTAACATTATAGTATTTCATATGTGTCATTGCTGACTGAAAGGTGTGTGTCCCGGAATGTTGTGTGTTGGATGATCTGGCAGCTGAAATAAATAGTCTCTGACCATTCTATTGGACTTGGCAAACATGGCATGTCATATTTCATTCTTTACTACAGGATTGATCTTCCACCCACTCACAAACCATCCTCAAATGAGGAAAGAGCATTCTCTGTACCACAGAAAGAAGCCATGCTTCAGGTGAGTAAACAGTTATAGATATCTTAAATTGAGGTAGGTAAAGTGGTACTTTTACTTTATCATGTTAATTTAGTCTGATTTTGCTTTTCTAGTCATGTATTTCAATTCTTGGTTTGTAACCAAGAGATTTCCCTGCTAATGTAATATCTGAATCTTAGATCCTCGGTGTTAGTTGTCATTAAGGGTCAGGAAACTGGTAGATAGATCCTTTCTGTATCTCTAATAGTGTTTGACAGACTGTGTGCCTCTTGGAAGTAGAAAAAGCTATGGTTTAAATTCTGTGGTGATTAAAAGAATATGCATAGCTTTGTAAAACAGTCTTCATGTGGGGTAACAAATATAGTTGGTAAACTTAAGTAACTTCAGCAGCATCATCTTCTTTGCTAGTAACAACTGTCATTCTTTTAAGCTGGTAAAGTTTGTGTGGATCATTGGATCATAGAGGTGATATACTGGAAAGCTAATTGTAGCAAATGAGAAAGTTAAAATAAGTGGGGAACAAGGAAGGATGAGACTGCCCTTCTTAGCTACCGCATGGTCTTGTGCTGCATTGTACTGCTTGTGAAGCTCCAGGTAAATTCAGAAGGCTTCTTCTATGTTAGGCAACACAGAAGGGACCTGTTCAAGGGAGACAGCTTCAGTTAACAGCATTGATTGTTGCACTTCATATAATAAACTAGTCTGTCTGTGAAAACTATGATGCTGACTGTAGCGCGTAATGTGTGTGTGTAGGGGTTCTATATATTAAATCAGTCAGTCTGATTTTTTTTCTATTATTTCTCCTCACACTGAAGGAAACATTAATCACCTATCAGTATTACTGAGAATTAGATGGTAATTATTCTTAATGGGCTTTTTGTTTCATGTTGAGTAGCTTGTGTAAATAATGTGATTCTAATAACTTGTGCTGAATTAAAAGACTGGAGGTAATCCAGGCAGTCATTTGTTAATAACAAATAGTGGCTTTGCAGTACACCGGTGTACCTTCACAGCTTTAAGGACCACAGAAGCCTTCTTACAGAGGGATGCCCTAGAAAAAAAATTCTTCACCCACCTTAAAGACAGATTTTGATGGAGTTCTTAGTAATGCTGAAAATACTCTTGTGGATTTTCTTAATGTGACTGCTGATTACTAAAGCTCAGTTGCTGATAGAAGCTTTCCTCTATCTCATGAATGTAATGCATGAAAAAAATGTTGTGTATTACAAATATTACATTGAGTAATGCTTGCTTATATTGTTGCTGAATGAAACATGAAACTTTTGAGATCTGTTGCTACTTTTAGTAGCTACTTTTAGTAGCAACATGATAATTATAACGTTATGAAGGTATAAAGCGTGTAGTTGGCGAAAAAGTATGATAGATTTTTGTTTTCTGATCTTGAAGGGGATATAGCACCTAAGGTAACACAAAAGAAAATGCTTTTCTATGCTCAGGTTGGGCATCTTCTGCTAACTATGTAGTTACTCTTTCTTTTGTCACTACAGTACTCAACAAATGCAGTATCAATGAATCATGCTTCTGCCAAAACATCCCTATGCTTTAGCTGTTACCATAACAGCTAAAAAAGTTTATCTTGCTTGTAGAATCAGAGGATATGGGCTATTCTGTTATTTGTGCTTCTGTAGTGTTGCTAGATGGCAAAACGACAGTGAAAGGAATTGCAATTATTTATCCTTTACTGGGTTACTCATGAAGTGTATACCTTATTGTTTTCCTCTTTGGAACTCTGCTGTCATTGAATTCCTTCTTGGTTTTGCTTACTGTGGCTTCTGTTAGTACTTAAGAACTAAGAAAAGCTAAAACTGACTGTAGTCTTTGTTTAACATAACATACAATTGGTTATCTAAACATACTTTATAAATAGAGGAAAGACCCTAAACAGACTGACCCACATACTCATTTCCCTCAAACGGGATAATTACAGTTCTAACTTGGTTTGGGTGGCAAAAGATCCAGTTCATTTCCAGGTTAGGTGTTAACTATGCTGTATTTAAAAATAATGGCATAATGTTGTTAGTGTACCTGTTATTTTTTACTTCTGTGGAACTTCATATTTGCAAGAACTGGAGGCCAAGTCTTCTTATCTGTAATACTACCTATAATCAACATGTGCTCTGTTATGCTTGAGGCAAGAGCCTCTGCTTTATCTAACAGAAGTGTCAAAATGCTAGCTTTAGTCAAGAAGTGCTTGGTTGCATTGTTTTGGTGTGATAAGCCACCACTTGAGTAACTGTAAGGAGGTAAGCAAATTAGCAGCCTGTCACTATGCTTAGTTCTGTTTGACTGAAAGTCTGTACTGGCCATGTAATTCATATTCTAGATAGCGTTGTTTAGTCATACACGAGAAGCAAGCTCATGAGCACCTCTCTAGATCAGACATAAGATTCTGGTGACACTGAAAAGAACTGCAAGTGAAGTATCACTGCATCGTCAACAGCAATAGATGATGAAATTCAACAAAGGTGCAAAGTTAAAGGGGAATTATTATAAATGGTGTCTTCTGTATACTCAAATAACTGAGGGTTGAAAGTGGATTGATTAAATTGAATTTGATTCTGGTGAGCTGTTATATGTAATGTGCAAATATTCCAATCATCTATACAGGTACTGTTCACATCGTGCACGGTAGCTTTTTTGGTTCTTGTTAAGTATTCCAGGTGCAAGTGAAAAAGCTGTAATTCTCCTGTCCCAGCAATCCATATTTAACTAGATTTTACCCATATCTGAGTAGATGGGTGTTGGTATTAAAATGAAGGGGGATGTTGTAGATATTTGATAACACAGGATAGCTAATGATATTTATAGTTACTCCTTCCAACTTGGAAGCTTTAAGTATACCTTCAGTATATGCTAATGTTTATTTGCTAATGTTAAATAATAAGCTATATGTGCGTAAAAGTACCACGAACCTGGTACTCCTAATCATTTCTCTGTACTGGTATTTGCAAATGCCCGTTTATGGATTAATTGAATCACTTAGGAATTGAGAAGAACCAATTCACTTATGGCCCTACAAGTGTGAGGCAAAAGTCCAAAGCATAGGAATATTAAGTGGAACAAAGGAAAAATTGCAGTGTAGTTTTCTTTTCTGTCAAGATTGTAGGTTCATCTTTATAAATTTTTTAGCAACAAATCTATAGCTTTTGTCAGGTAGCTTTTTAATAATCACTGTCATAGAAGTACTATTCTGGTACTCTGAACTACTTTTTGGATGTTACATTAAAGAGCAGTGAGCAGCCTGAAGGCTGTGTCTTTGCTGAGAGCAGAATCTCTGCTTGGCAACCAAGTTCTGGAGCAAATCAAGAGCAAGTTGAGCAATGGAACAATTCCAGTGGCTTAAATAGGGATTCCTCTGTTGCATAATATTTATAAGAGGAGTGGAAGGAGAGGTGCTAACTTAGGCAATCCTTTGAATCATTAGAGTTAGTTTCATTGAGAAGAGAAATACAGCCCAGTAGGTAATTAATTCTAGCTGTGACAAGACTGACTTTAGACTTGCAATTTTGAGAATACCTTATATATTTAGCTAAGCAACCCTGTCTTATTCTAAAGATCTTTAATGATAACATTTGTGTTCCTATTCAAAACAGAAAAGATGTCGTGTTTTAAACCCAGATGGCGACTAAGTACCATGCAGCCATTCACTCACCCCCTGCCTCTTTTCCCCTGCCTGGGCAGGCTGGGGAGGAGAATCAAAAGAATGCAAAAACTGCAGGTTGAAAAAAGAACAGTTTAATAACTAAAGTAAAGCACAATATTATAATAATAAGGGGAATAACAAGGACACAGAGATATAAAAGTGAGGGGAGGAAAGGAAAACAAAAGCAGTAAACACAAGTGATGCACAAAACATTTGCTCACCACCCACTGGCCGATACTGAGCCCTACCTGAGCAGTGATTGGTACCCTCTGGGTGAATCCCCCCAGTTTACACACTGGGCATGATGTGCTGTGGTATGGAATACCCCTTTGGCTAGTTTGGGTCAGGTGTCCTGCCCCTGCTTCCTCCGGGCTTCTTGTGCTCC
>JANHGB010048131.1:0-55706 GCA_026283785.1 Coracopsis vasa
CCCCCCCCCCCCCCACCCCCCCACCCGCGCCCGCCGGCGGCAGATCCCGCCCAGCGCGCGCCTAAGTGGCTGCGGGGGAGGGGCGGCTCATTAGGGATGCGGGCGCGCGCCGCGGCTCGGTAGTCGGCGGTGGCCAGAGCGCGGAGAGGAGCGGAGCAGCGCGGAGCGGAGCATGTCGGCGCTGCGGCGGAAGCTGGGGGATGAGTACCAGGTGGTGAGCACCTCGGCCAGCGGCGGGGGACTGCCCCCGCCCCGGGCGGCCCCGCGGGGGAAGCGGCAGCGCTTCGTGGACAAGAACGGGCGGTGCAACGTGCAGCACGGGAACCTGGGCGGCGAGACCAGCCGGTACCTCTCGGACCTCTTCACCACGCTGGTGGACCTCAAGTGGCGCTGGAACCTCTTCATCTTCATCCTCACCTACACCGTGGCCTGGCTCTTCATGGCCTCCATGTGGTGGGTGATTGCCTACATGCGGGGCGACCTCAACAAGGCGCACGATGACAGCTACACCCCCTGCGTGGCCAACGTCTACAACTTCCCCTCTGCCTTCCTCTTCTTTATAGAGACTGAGGCCACCATCGGCTATGGGTACCGCTACATCACGGACAAATGCCCTGAGGGCATCATTCTTTTCCTTTTCCAGTCCATCTTGGGCTCCATTGTGGATGCCTTCCTCATTGGCTGCATGTTCATCAAGATGTCTCAGCCGAAGAAGAGGGCTGAGACCCTGATGTTCAGTGAGCACGCCGCCATCTCCATGCGGGATGGCAAGCTCACGCTCATGTTCAGGGTGGGCAACCTTCGCAACAGCCACATGGTCTCCGCGCAGATCCGCTGCAAGCTGCTCAAAGTAAGTGCCGTCCTGCCATGCTTACCCCACTGCTACTGCCAGTCCCCCGGGGATGTCCCCACCTCTGCGCTGCCCTGGAGCCACCAGCTTTGCCGCCCCTCACTCCTGCCCTCGCATCCTGTGATGCTCCTCGGGCACCAGATTCACTCTCAACTGATTTACCAGCAGCCGTCAAGGATAATGGTTATAGTCAGCCCTGGATTTACATGCATATTTATATATTTCTATAAAGTGCTAGATTTCTCTGCGAAATAAATACTTTGCAGCTTCAGTTCCTTGGTGTGCATTTTCAAAGAAAGCTGTTTGCCTTTCTGGCATATTTCTGTGCTTTCAGGCAGTGCTGAGTCCAGTCAGGCAGAACTTTATTGATATGGGCCATGAACTTCATGGAAAGCAGGATGTCAGCGTTAGACATTTACGAATCCTGCTAATGGCCCTGTATGTCTAGGGAAAATTAAGTATTTGTTTGAGGGTTGCTACAACAGCTGCATATCCATAGGGCATATGAAATAAGGGTGGTGTGCGTGGAAGGGGATAGCTCGGGGGTGATGTTTGGTGCATGCAGAGCACTCCAGTTTGTTTCTGTGGCTGGTAGGGTTTGTGGGTGTTCTACCCTGGGGGTGGGTGCTCTGCAGGGGCAGGCGGGGTCCCCTGCCAGGAAAGGACCCCACTTAGAGTGCTGCTCTGACTTCGTCCTCGCTCCTCTGGCTGCACAATGCAGAGGAATGCTCGTTCCCCGCTCTGCTATGCCCGGATCTGGGCGGTTTTGCTTGGAGGCTTGTCATGTGTTGGTCCAAAGACGTGTTTCTGATGGGAGGCTTGCAGGCGGGATCATTGTTGCGTTCTCAATGAACCCGCACAGCACCCTAAACCAAGAGGGAGCCACTGGCCTGAAGGAGGGGCAGTGCTTGCACTCAGCAAGTTGGGGTGGGAAGAGGTATGTAAAGAATCCCCATCATTTCACTTGTCCTCTTCCTACCTTGCCTGGATGATCACGGTAGCTGAGAACTCACATTGGTGAGAATGTACTCGCTGCCACTGACCTGGAGGTGCCTGTTCCTGTTTTTTCCTTTTTGAATAATTAGCTGGGATCTCAGTTACGGTTTTCCCTGGGATGAGCTATCACTGGTTGTTTCCTTGTGTCAGAAGTTCAGCTGGGTAAATTGCATGATGTGCAATTAGGTTGGTAAGTAATCATTCTGTCTTTAGAGGGTACTGTGGTGACCCCTCTGACTGACCTGTTTGAGGAGGCCGTCCTGACTAGAGAAAGGTCGGGATGTCATATTTAACGTAGCTCTTTAATCGTTTTAAGGGGGTTAATTTTTAAAGTTGGTGCTTAAAACTTAGTGTGGCTCCAAAAAAAATTCCTGAACTTTAAATACATGAAAGAGCAGTTTCATAGCCATATTTCTTCTGGTTTTGAGCAGGCAGTGCTCAGATCGGAAAGGGGAAGGATAATAAAGGTCTAAAATGTGTCTTTTCTGTGGATGCAGTTATGGCTGGCTCTGCGCAGCCCCTACCAAATGTCTCTGCATGGTGCATCCTTCTGCTGCCGTGGGGGAGCAGTGCTTGGCTAGGCCTCCTGGCCATAAAAAAACAAGAAGGGAAAAAAGAGGAGGATTGCAGCAGGGAGTGATCCCTCTCCCAGAGGGTGTTGCCACACACGGGCAGTCCTTCTGTCTGGCAGGGGTGTGTTGCTGCTTCAATGTTTCTGCTTTGATTTGCACATAATCTTTATTGCAGGTTTGTTGCAAAACTGGGAGGGCAGAGTTAACTGTAGGGCTGCTCGCAGCAGGTTATTCTGCTTGTAAAACCTATGTAAAATTGGAAATCCCAATATACTCTTTTTTAATATTTTATTTTTTTTCCTGGTTAGACCATGCTGGAGAAAAAGCAAATATTAAGCCTTAAAAGTGGCAAGTTAGTGCGAAGACTCGCTCAGTTTAATATTCACTTTCTTTAATGAATCTCCAGGATTGTAAAGAACTTGAATGACACTTAGAAGCTCTGTACTCTCCTCCCTATGTTACATTGAGTCAAAAGAGTCACCCAAGGTAATTTCTTTTGTGTTGGCTTGAATAGCAAAATGGTCAATAGCACGAGTCCTGCCTTGGGTAGTATACTGCCTGTAACTCGGGGAGTAGTTATAAAATAATACTTGGTTTGTCTGTAACATTTTAGCTCTCGATCTTTATCTCAGTTCCCTCAGAACAGAAGCAATCTTACTCTGTGTAAATGACTTCACAGCCGGATAATGTAACACTTGATTTTACTGCAGCTGTAAAATCTCAGAGTTCCTATAGCAGCCCACCCGTTTTTAACCTTTCTTCCCTATCATTTTCTTCCTCCCATTTGTAGCTCCTGCCTGTTTCTCTGGACTTTGCCATGTCCCTCAAGAACCACATTGTCTTTAAGTCTTTTTTTTCATCACTGTTTCATCTGTTAAAATGTCCATTATATATGGGAGTTTTTGTGGAAAAATAATAGTTCATTCTGCTTCTTCATCCTCACCTGTGTGTTGGTAGGGGATTTTTGGCTGTTTGGTTCACACTAAGATTTTGGGGCAGGTACCGCTGGGTGTACCTTGGAAAGCATCGATGGAGGAGATTGAGATGATCCTTGAGGTGCCTTCCAACCTGGTATTCCATGATTCTATGAGACGTGACATGAAAAGCCAAGACACTTTGGACAGTAGCAGTGGTAAATGAAAAACTAACCAGAAGAGCCAGAAGGCAGAACAAGCAGCAATTTTACAAACAGATCTTTAAAGGACTTTCCCAAACCACTAGCATTCTTACTAAAGCTGGGTGCATGCAATTGTGCTTTGTTGGGTCTGACCCAGAGCCACCAGTTTCCTCTATCTCAAAGCCAGGCCCCGTGCATGGATCTTGGTGTCCCCAGTGCAACCATGTCACCCAGATTTGGGCCAGCCCTCACCTTCTGTGGGGCTAGAATGGTATTTTAGGTGTGCGGGATGGCTGGTGGAAGTAGTTCTCTCCATAGAGCTGCTCCTTGCTCTGCTTAACGGGTGTTATTTGGTGCTTTGCTTGTGTTTTTTTCCTTTTTATTGGAAAATAGACTTCTCTCTAATAAAAGAACAAACAAAACCCCGCAGGCAGCATATTTATGCAGATGTGCTCTAGATGTTTCTTGGCTCTGATGTCTTTATCTAAAACTGTATGGCGTATGCTAGAATGGGGTGGCAGAGACAGGTGTGATAAATCTGAATTTTCACACACAAAAATTAAGGTGTGTTTCTTAGCCAAAACTTCAGGGCAGTGAAGCACACAATTGTTTGTTTGGGATTAGATCTCCTTCAAATCCAGCCACCATTCAGGGAATATGTTAAAAATAGAAACCAAGTCCTAAGTGAGATGCATAATCCGGTTTTGCTCTGTCTGCTGCCTTTTGCTTTTAGGATCCCTTTTGCTTTTAGGCTCCCTACAGCTTCTGACCCTTGGCCGTGGCTGCACCCCTCGCTGGGGGCTGCCTTGGGGACATGTGGCATCCCCCCTTCTGCAGCAGCCAGTGCAGGGCTGTTTTATAGAAGTTATGGGGCTGGGTTTCTCTAGGAGATGTTGGTGTCACTTGTAGAAGAGCTGATAATCTGGAGGTGATGGCTGTGCTGGTCCCTGTCCAACGAGGCATCTTGCCCCCCTCCTGCCCCCCTTTTGTACTTAATGCATCTGAATAACAAGGAGAATGGGAACAGCAGAAAAGTTAAGGGAATGGTTATGCTTCTTCCTGCAAGCGTAATCATGCTCCTGTTAAAGAAAAAAACAGCCTATTTCAAGTGAGTAGTATTGCTCAATACTGGACAGTTTGACATCAGATCAAAATGTAAAGAATGATGGATATGCCTCTCAAGTATCAGAGTCATAAAATCACAGAATGGTTTGGGTTGGAAGGGACCTTAAAGACCATGCAATTCCAACCACCTGCCACAGACAGGGACACCTTCCACTAGTCCAGGTTGCTCAAAGTCCTGTCCAGCCTCGCCTTGAACACTGCCAGGGATGGGCCAGCCACAACCAAGTAGTGATTTAACACTGGGGTTTGGCTGTGTTTGATGCACAGCAGTTTGCAAAACTGTTGTTGTTGTTTGTTTTTTTGTTTTTAAATCTGAATAGCAAATAATGGAAAATTCTGTAATAAAAGTAATGACTGGGAAGGGCTATAATGTTCTGTTCCTGCCTATCCACATCACAGGGAGAAGCAATAAAAGCCAGAGTGGGAGCATTTGGGCAGGGCTGTGCTGACTACAGTGCTCCTTACGGACTGGGGATGTGAAGCCTGCAGCAAGGCGCATGAGCCAGAGAGCTGAATCTGAGGTTTCAGCTCCAGGCATGATTTTATGGACTTGTTACATAGCTGTTAAATTGTGGTTTACAGCTGCTCTTACCAGGCAGTGATAACTAACACAATAACAGTATCCCCTTCTCTGGACTTCTTTTGTCAAAAGGACAGCAATCTAAAAACTTCCCTGGAGGACTGTGCCCAGCTGCTGTGGGGCTGACAGCGGTTGTTCTTAGTGCTGGGGAGCTCTGTCTTACGGGAAAAGCTGCTAATTGCTGCCACTTTCCGCAAGGAGAAATGGGAGGGACCTTGGAGGTGGCTGTGAGCCCTCTCCTGTGATCACTGTGTTGCAGTGTGGATTTGGTGAGGTTTTGGGTATCTCAAGGGGAGATACCTTGTCTGAGATCCTGGGCAGGGGACCCTTTATGGGTACACCACTCTGGCCACCCATTGTACAAGGGACGGTGTGCAAAGCTGGGTGAAGGGTGGGCTGGATGTTCATCTCCTCCTGGTGGGTGATGCTGTGGGTCAGTACCAGAGCCATCACTCAAACAAGTGGCCTGTGATTTTCACAGAATCATAGAATGGCTTGGGTTGGAAGGGACCTTAAAGATCTAGGGCTTATATGCTGGTGAGCTGCAACTGCAGTAAGATATGTATTAGAAGTAATTCATCCCTGCTCTGCATGTCCAGTACTAGGTTTCCACCCATTTCATGTCCTAATGGCTGGACCGGGTTTTGCCTCATGTGACAGGTGGTACAGAGCTCTGTCAGGGATGCAGGATGCTGTTGGGGTGCCTGGATGATGGCTGCTCCAGTGGTGATATCTCTCTCTCTGTGTCTCTCCCCTCACTGCCCATCCAGTCCCGCCAGACCCCAGAGGGCGAGTTCCTCCCACTCGATCAGCTGGAGCTCGACGTGGGCTTCAGCACAGGGGCCGACCAGCTTTTCCTTGTGTCCCCGCTTACCATCTGCCATGTGATTGATGCCAAGAGCCCCTTCTACGACCTCTCCCAGCGCAGCATGCAAACGGAGCAGTTTGAGATTGTTGTCATCCTGGAGGGCATCGTGGAAACGACGGGTGAGTAGAGAAAGCAAATGCTCTGTGAAGCAGATGTCACCTTGCAGGTCTTAACCATCCACGTTTGAAAAGTTGTGTACTTCAGGTTGCCCTTTACTTCAGTGACACAGTCAAATTTTGCAAATGCTTTGAGATGGCCTCACTTGTTTTTTCCTACAAAGTGAA
Organism: Coracopsis vasa; assembly: GCA_026283785.1. Taxonomy (NCBI): domain Eukaryota; kingdom Metazoa; phylum Chordata; class Aves; order Psittaciformes; family Psittacidae; genus Coracopsis; species Coracopsis vasa. The sequence goes on from JANHGB010048131.1 coordinate 6,393, forward strand.
AATGTTCGAGGGATTTTTGGCAATGTGTCTGTTACCAAGGTGATGCACTTCGGTGCTCCCGGCAAGGTGGAAAAACTTCCACTGTGGTTCAGTGGTGTGGGGATGCTGCAGCGCAGTTGGTGTGCTATGCACCCTGTGGCATCGCCTGGCAGCCTGCGATGCTGCAGCACTGGCATGGGTTGCCAGCCATTCAGAATATTCAGAGGGGAATATTCAGACTATCTTAGATTTTCAGTCCGTATGCTGGTTTCCCAGCATTTCCATGCTGTGCTGCTTTTCTAGTGCAGGAGGCCACTTCTGAGAGGCGCCGGATGCAGCATTTTAGTAACTCAGCCCAGTATCCAGAGGGACTGAGGGCAGCAGAGGTGCTTTGCCTGCGCTCTTCCAGAAACACTGCTGATATTTCAAGAAACACTCCTTGATAATTCAAGAAAAACTCTCTGTTTTCTCACTCATATAAAGATTTCAGGGCTGACACGCAGACAAGAGGACTCCAGGTGTTTGGTTTTTCTCTTTCCTAGCAGAACTGTTTTAAAACACAAACAACTTGAAGAAAAGGTATTTTGTAAATAACTCCTTAGAATTTCAAAACCAAGTGGTGTGTTTGTATACTTTTGAATATATTTTTGCAAATATTTCTGGCTTAGAAATTGCATGTAGAACAACAACAACAAAAAAGAAGGAGGTATTTTCTGGATCTGTAAAGCCTAACTCATATAAACTTGCACATTTTGTGACCTAGTTTTATAAGATGAGATGAATATTGGGTAAAGTAGAGCAAAACATGCTCTATCTTGATAAAACATGGGGGGATGAAAGGGTTTTTAAGTTAAAAAAGTCTTTAAAAATGTGAGTAAATGAGTGAGGAGGAGAGTTTGGAGCTGGAGGGCAGCTGGACTGGAGGAGAATCAGTATCAGTGATGGCAAGAGCATGTAAATATGAAGATGGAGGTGGTGAGGGAACAAAAAGTCTTCCTTCATGTGCCTTTGGCACAAACACAGGGAATCTGTATAAGCTGCAGCAATTCTTACTGTTGGTTTCCAGCAGGTAGCTTTCCCTGGCTCAGGGAGGGAAGACAACAACACACGCGAGGGAAGGTGCAGGCTTCCCTACAGCATGTCCTTTTTCTAAAGAGCAGAAGGCTGGATGTTTAGTAAGTTACAACTTGCAGAAAGTCAGGACCCATCTCTCTATCTTGGTGCTCTCTCAGCAGATTCTTTAGGAATCTGCCCTGTCAGTCAGCTGAAAGCTAAAATGTGTCTGGCAAGACAGCAGTCTAGCTCTTTGAACATGCAGTAACGTACCTACACAAATGTGGGCAACTTGTGTTTAGGAATGTGCATAACAGATCAAAAAAATGGGATATGTTTCACATGGGTTATGTACCTGAATACCTCTGCTCATGAAAAAAATGGATTTGATTTAGAGGTAGTTTTCCGAGAAGTTGAGCGTGGTGCTGTGACTTTTGGCCGCTGGTGCTAGGCTGAAGATCAGGAGACAACAGCCTCAGCATTGATCATATGTGCTGTGCAAGACAACTTTCTCCTCTTTGTGGAAATAATATGTTGCAAAAATCTTCCATCTAAGCTATCTTAACTTAGAGTTTGCATCTAACAACCCACCGCTACTGCAAAATAGAAGCAATAATTTGAAGGGTATTATTAGAAATGTAAAATTATTTCCAGCTTGCTCTGTTGGATATTTTGTAGATAAAGCCGGTAAGACTCAGTCTGCTTTCTTCCTTCTCAGTGCAGGACAGTTACCTGCCCTCACTGTTGTGTTTATGTGATGCCAGAAGTGCAGTACAAGTCTGCAATGTCTGCTGGCATGGAAAGAACAGAAATAACTTGCAGTTGTTGAGAAACCAGGGTGCTGTTTTTGGTTATGTGTAAAAACAATGGTGGGTTTTTTTCATCTCAGGAAGTCAGTGAGTAGGTTATACATTTGAAAAGGTTTTTCCAATTAATTTCAATTGTGTTTGGCTGTAGAAAGAGCAATGGTGGTACTGGGGGTGAGTCTGATGGATCTGCATGTAGGTCAGGAGAATCCTGGGGATGATGAATGTATAGTCTGTGGGAAGTAGGTTGGAGGAAGATTAATTAAACTGTGGTTAATTTGGACATTAGCTGAAGTTACAGGTGCAAGTGTTCGATCTGAACCAAATGGGAGAGGGTTTTTAGAGTGTTTTTAGGATTTCTTTTTGTGTCTGGTCCGGTTGAGCCCAGGACCAGACAGAAGTCAGAGCCAAGGCTGAGCAGAGAGGAAGATTGAGTTATGTACACGATCATTTGTGCTGCTGGCATCAGCCTAGCTGGTACTTCAGGTACCCTGCCTGCATTCCAGCTTCTCACTTGGTGTGGGATAAGCTTCCTTACATTTTGTGTTCTGAAGTACAATCACAATGTTCTGTTAATCCTACTGGGAGCAACGTTAATTTTGAGTGAAACCTATGCAGATGGGACAGCAGCCTCCAGGGAGCAATTCTTTTCTACAACCCCATTTTTATAATGGGTTTCTCTCACATCCCAGAAGTAAAAGAGACTTCTAATGCAGTGTGTGTAACTTTCTGACTTTCAGCCTATAAAGCTGCCTTTGTAGTGGTTATCTGTTACCCTCCTATCAATGAAAAAAATCATCATCATTTTGTATCATTAAATTGAATTGAAATGGAATTGGATTTTGAAACTCAGAAGACTGTATTTCAATACTAGAACACGATGAAAATGGATGCATTTGTACAGTGATGCAGTTTTGGCATTTGGTTTATTTCCAAAGATGAGGTGCAAAAGCCAAAGTGAAGTCTGGTAGTGATATGTGCCCTTTCCTGTGCTGATGTCGTGACGGCTGTATCCTTGTGCTGCCGCAGACCAAGGCATCCTTCTTTGTTAGGGCTGGGAAACCCTGCCTGTGAACTATATTTTGAGTTTAAAATTGCACTCCAGCTCTAATGTTTCCCCATGAAAGCAGTTGATTTCACTCAGATGTCTTCAGTCCCAAGTGGGGAACTGTGTACTGAGCACAGCAGCAATTTTAGGATGAACATTCCCCCGGTGCCAGATGTGCTGTTTGGCTCCTGTGCCATGTCTCCTGACTTGACAACCAGTTCAGGGGATCTCATAAAATAACATGGCTTCTGCACATAGTCATTAAGCATCCTTAGAATACAGCCAATTTTCTAAAGCTGCTGTCTTATTTTATCTTTCTGTAAAATTGCCGTGAAGAGCATCAATACCATAGAGATAAATTGGTTTCTTACCCACCCCAGAAACATGGCACAGGGGAATTGCTGTGTTTGCTCCCCACTACCATATTCCTACAGCAGGTACCAAAGGGAGCAGCTGCTGCCTGGGCTGCCTGAGGTCCTACCCTGTGTCTTCACGGATGGGAATTTGTAGCATATTTAGTGGAAAAGGCTTTGATATTCATCCAAGTTCTTCAACTTTCAGAGTTTTAAGAGAGAGCTAGGTGCTTTCAGCCTACGCTCCTGGTTTATTTCTTCAAGTAAATTATTTTCTGTGTCTGAATTGTGCTCAGATCTGCAATATGCTTTGTAAAGAACCAAGCTACTCATAGAATCATAGAATAGTTAGGGTTGGAAAGGACCTTAAGATCATCAAGTTCCAACCCCCCTGCCGCAGGCAGGGACACCTCACACTAAACCATGCCACCCAAGGCTCTGCCCAGCCCAGCCTTTACCACCACCAGGGATGGAGCATTCCCAACTTCCTTGGGCAACCCATTCCAGTGCCTCACCACCCTCACAGTAAAGAACTTCCTCCTTATATCTGGTCTGAACTTCCCCTGTTTAAGTTTGAACCCGTTACCCTTTGTCCTACCACTACAGTCCCTAATGAAGAGTCCATGTGTCTCCTCTGTCCTACGGAGATCTCCTGCCCCCAACATCAAAATCGGATGGCAAGCGACTAATAATAAGTAACAAAAAATACTTATTTCATGGTATACTCTTAGCACTTCTTCTCTTCTCTCTGTACTGATATGACACAGGCAGCCGTTCATTAGTCTGGAACTGAAGGAGGTAGAAATACCTATAAAAAATAAATGCAGACTTCTGGTTTAACAATTGAAAAATAAGAGAGAATTAAAGTCACAGGAAGGATCAGTGGGGTGGATTCAGGGATCTTGACATGTTTTGAAATGTCTTAACCTTGAACTACTTTATAAATCATGATTTCAAAATAGATGTAGCAGTACTGTTGCATTCTGCAATGACATGGGATTGTATGGTGCCATGGGATGTAGCATTTGGGAGGCATGTCACGGTGGTTAGATTAAGTCAGAACAGTACAACTTGAGGCTACGCCCTTTGAAGGATCCTGTTTAATTTGCCATTTTACGTGTTATTCTTGTTCCAGTCCTCTGCTGTCGCTGTGTGGTACAGGCTGGGGTGCAAGTGCCTTACAAATTAGAAAAAGAATTAGAAGGTATTGAGTATTTCTCACTCTAATATAGCCATTGTATTTATAATAAATAGGGATTTATGAGTCCTAATAGCATTTGGTTTGAGTCAGCCCTGTCTTTTGATAGAGACTCAGAGCCTCTTGTTTTTCTCTAGCAAGTGCTTATGAGGATTTTTTTTCTTTAACTTTGTTTTCCACTTTAATCAGTTGACTTTTGATGTGCAATGTTACCGAGGGGGTTAGAGAATTAGTAAATATGTACAATAAATTTTGGTTTGACTGTCTGCAGAGACAGTAAAGATTTTTTTTCTGAGAAGTCTAACGAGTTGTTTAAGCAGGATCTTCTTGCTTTTAAATCCCACTTGACTGATTAAAATCACCCTTTCTGATGCCTTCTCTCATTAAACCATATAAAAATGATTTCTCGTGGATGCCTCCCAACTTGATTAAGATAATTTACTGCCTCATCACCGAAATGTTAATTTCTGGAAATAGAAGACTCTTCTTTATGTTTCCCTTACTCTCCTCAATTACAGCTTTTAGGTTGTTGGGATAATAACATGTGGAAAGTGGGAAGCGGACCCAGCACATCCCTAGAGGAAAGGAAGCCAGGGTCTGCTGATCCCTCCTGGTCCTTCCTGGGGGTACCAGCAGGGCTGAGCTCAGCAGAGCCTGTCTCCTGTTCCCTTGCCTTCCCTCACCTTCCCTCACAAACAGATTTTGATTTAGGGGCCACAGATGCTTGAGGTAAGCATGCACGGATGGCTCCTGGCTCTTTTCATTTGTATGACCCACAGTCTAAACCTCCTGCACAGGGAGTGCTCTGAGGTTGCACCCGACACGAGACCCCAGAGCTTTCCTTGGGAACGCCCAATGATGCTCAGGTCTGTCTCTGGGGTTTGCACTGTTTCCATTTTTTGGACTGTCAGTCAGCAAGGGGAGAGTTTCACAGCTGAGATGTTCAAATGGCTTTTCAGAATCCGAAGATGGTTATGATTCATAAGGGTAATTGCTAACCATTTAGGATTATTTTTGATATATATTCAACCCCTCCATTATTATGATAACGTATAATTTTGAAGAACACTCAAAGCATTTATTTTCAAAACCTATTGTCCTGATTTCACATTATTGTGATGGAGGATTTTAAGCTCGGTTGTCAGCAAACCTTCACGATGGTGTTCATGGAGAGAACAGGTTTTGACTCTTACGTTGGATTCCCCTTCTGGGGCTTTGCCTCTGCATGCATTTAGGAGCATGTAGCCTTTTACAATTGCTGTATTATCCTGAGACTTACCGATAAGCTGCTGAAATGGCTAAAAACCCCTGAACAGTTAATAAGAACCTGAAATGTACAGAAACCTGGCAGGAATGGTATATGCATCTATTTTAGAAACTCATTAAATGATATTTTGGAAACCTTTTAACATCATTTTCTGATTAAAGAAATCAAACAGCCTGCCAGGCTTTTTAATTAAATAAATAGCGATGAAATCAAAGGCATATTCCACTGTTCTTTTAAAAACATGAATAGCTTGAATTATGTAACTGTGGGTATCCACGGAAAGATTTCTCTCAGAAACAGATACAGGGGAATGATTTCAGAACTCAAACAACTTGAGTGAACACAGAACTGTAATACAAATCTGAAGACTGCTGTGATATAGATAATTTCTATACCCATTTAAAGATGTTTCTCCTATGTGTTATTCTCATGGTTGCTTAGCTTTAAAGAAAACCCAGTACAAATTTAGAAACTTTAAAGGTGGAACGTATAGTTGTTCTATTTTTATCTTGCCATCTGTATTTTGGGAGGGGTGTGGGGTGTGTGCAAATGTTGGCAAAGTGGTGTGGGCAGGGGACAGAAGGGAGGGAAAATACTCTGGAGTTAGTGCAGGAGCTAACCAGAATCAAAATATTGCATCAATCAATGGTTGGTACAGTTCGTGAATTATACCTTGTTCATCTTCTTCCTCTCCTTCTCCACTGTCTTACTAGCTTTTGTGACCAGGTCTTGGTGTTCAGACAATCTCATTGTATTGACAGGGCAGAAATTTGGATAGAGAGGTAGAGTGAGGAACGCAAAGGTCCAGCACAGACTCTTGCAGCATTGTGCGTGCTGGTGTTGCTCCACCTTGGATGGGCCCTTGCTCACTCTGGGTTTGCCTGTCTGCATGAGAATGGCGGAAAGCCACCTCTAGCTTGGGTTTAGTGGAGCGTGGACCTGCACGTGTGGTGTGGACCTCTTCGTTACGTTCTCTGGCAAAGAATGAGGGAGTCCTGGCCTTCTGCATTGGTGGGAGGGGACCAGGGTCTTGGGAAACCCAAGCCAGCTTTCACCAGGGATAACTCAATGATGGAATTTGCTTATAAACCATTTCTCTGAACCACTTCTCTACAAAATATCACCGATTTGAGTGATATCGTTGAGTTTGGAAGAGACCTCTGGAGGTCATCTGGTCCAACTCCACTAGTTAAGCTGGGCCACCTAGACCTGGTTACCGAGGACTATGTCTAGACAGCTTTTGAATATGAGCTGAGGTGTCAGTAAGGTGTGTTAGATGGGAAGTGGCAGGGAAAAAATAATTCGGGAGCTCTACGTCATGAAAGTGGCTTTTTTTCTTTCTCTCTCTCTCTTTTTTTTTTTTTTCAAAGTGTAACCTAAACATGATGCAAAACTGATTTGAAAATCTTGTGGTCTTAGCAGTTCAGCAAATCTTTTTCCAGTGCTGCCATTATATAAGATATGTGTTAGTGGGAAAAAAACAGTATTCTAAGTGATCATGTGCTGAAATTTGGACCTTCATGGCTCAGATTCCTACTGCCACCTCCTGCCCCTCCTGCAGCTGCTACTCAGGTGCAGCACAGCCAAAGGGCCCAGCTGGACCAAAAAAAGGGGAAAAAAAACCACCCCCTTTTTAAATGCTAATGAAAATATAGCAAATGTGTAGTGGTTTATGTGCTGGTTCTAAGGAGGCACAACTGGGAGTGAACAGTTTTGGTAGCTACAACCCTTATATAACTTGCATCCATTGAATTTTGGGTAACACATCCTTCCTCCTGCATAAGACAGCAATTTCCCACAGTACTGAGCTTCAATACAGGAAGCTTTTGTGGGTCTTTCTCCTTTTCCCCCCTTAGATCTCTTTGGAGATATAGGAGAGCAAAATGATAGCAGTTTTAAGCTGGAGCTCGGCAGGAGCTTTCCTTTCACCATATATAATCTGAATAACTGGTGATTCATCAGAAGTCATGTCTTTGCAAAAAATACTTGTTCATGCTTAGTCAAACAGAATACATTCTCCTTGAACACTTCTTGTGCTGATCTTGTGCTGTGTGTGCTGGCACAGACGGGCCTTGTAGCATCAATCTACACATGTAGATCAATATTTTCCTTGAATACGTATTGGAGGGCTAAGCAAGAGCTAGTAATCTCTGGGAGAGTGACATGTGCAATGATTGAGAAAACTCAGGAGCACTAAAACTTGATCTCTGATACAAATCTGTGCCATGCCTCCAGGAAATCAAATGTATCTAAAGAAGAAAATATGAATACTAGATTCCCTGTGAGCATGGGAGCTCTGTTCCTTCTGCAGCTGGAGCCATGTAGGTTGGGTTATGGGATGCTGGGGGGCAGGGTCTCCCTTGTGGGGCTGGGGAATGGTGTTCACACACGCCAAGCCCTGGCAGGTTGGAGGTGTTGTGTGAATGCTGGTTGGAAATGTGTGGAAGGTGAAGCGCTTGAATTTCTCACGGAACAAAAGCAATGTGGTTGTGAGGAGTGTTGCCTTCTCATGCTGCAGAGCTGGGCAGGGAATACTTCACTCCTGTAAACTCACCAGTGGGCAGGGATGTGGAGACACTGCTAAATATAGACCAAAGTGCTCCTCTCTGAGAAATTCATGAGCGATTAAGGAAACTCTACAGTGCTCAAATTGTGCTGTTTCTCATCTATTGTTTTTCTAGTTAATAAGCATAAATTGGAGGTCTTAATTTTATTCTTGTCCTCTTACCATCACTGCCTCTCCAAATGAGTTTTATAAATGATTTAGTGATTATTTTGTATTTCTGGGCAGAAAAAGGGTTTGGCAGTAGCCCTGGTATTGGAGTCACAAGGATGCTGTTGTGGATCTGTGAGAAGAGCGGCTTAAAGACCTGTTCAACTCACGTACACGTATGGGTTGTGCCAGGATCTGAATTTGAGCCACCATTAATCTGAGGGACATTTTGTTTGGCCAAATGTGGAAGTGGAGCATGACATATCTTAAATAAGAATGTTCCTGCAAAATAATTTGAACAAAGACTGAAACTACTAATCTGAGAATGGCTATTTTTATCTTAATTCAGGAAGCATTTTAAATGGTGAGGCACTGGAACAGGTTGCCCAAAGAAGTGGTAAATGCTTCATCCCTGGCAGTGTTCAAGGCCAGGTTGGACAGAGCCTTGGGTGGCACGATCTAGTGTGACGTGTCCCTGCCCATGGCAAAGGGATTGGAAGTAGATGATCTTAAGGTCCTTTCCAACGCTAACTATTCTATGATTCTATGATGATTTTTGTAAGGTCCTCATTTGAAGACATAAATGATATTACCGTCATTTCAGCATTTGGTGAGGTTAAACCTACATATAGCAAAGCAGCACCTTTTATTTAGATCACCTGAGGCAGCAGTAAAAGCCAGACCAGCTTTTAGGCACGAGGACTGACTGATGTAGCCTCACTCACTGCCTTGGAGCAGCCTGGTGAGCAGAGCACTACTACTCTTCCCACCATTCAGGTCTTCTGGAAATCTTTCCATAAACCTCCAGCAGAGAAAGAGAAGTGAGAACGAAGCATTTTTACACGACGAACAAATGACGTTTAAATTCTTTTCTTTAATGACATCAGGACATTTCGTTGTGCAAAGCCTTAACTTGTTGACTTGTGAAACATCAATGACTTATCTCCCAGGCATGCTATTTTGTTAATTTTTATATATGGTTTTGAGAGCCTCAGATGGAAGGCACCAAGGCTGAGCTGTACTTCTCAGAAGCCTCATGGTCTTATTTGGTTCATATGTCAAAGCAGCTTTTAATTTCTCAGCTGTGGGACTCAAGTCTTAAAATACAGCAGCAGCCAGAAACTCTCCTTTAAGTACCTGAATGAAAGGGTCAGGTTTTCAACTGTTTCTAGTCTCCTGTAGTTCCTATTGTTTTAATAGAGATGTGCTGTTCAGGAAACTTAGCTCCCAGCTGTAGGCATGAACTTCTACTGTTGTGACCTAATGCTTCACAGCACAATCACTACTTCTATCACTGCAGTGAATAATGGATCTGGAGGGAACGTGTAGTCTAACTAGCATACACAGAAAAATGGTGATGACCTGAACTCCTACCTTCTACTGCCTACCTTTGAGCCTTATTTTTCAGTGAAAAAGAAGTAACCTTTGCAGAAGTGAAATAAGCAACCATATATTTTGAATAGATCTTACAAATCTCAGAGAGAGGGTAAAAGGCAAAACTGTGTTAGCAGCACTGTTGGAATTACACAGTTGTGAACCATTTTGTTGAAAAACACAGCTCTGAGGTGTGCCTTTGAGCCCTTTCATCAGTCTCTTAGGTGTTCTGCAGAAGGTGCAACCTGGGCACTGTGACAGGTTGCTGAAGGCACCTCTTTTCCATTCTCTGACTGGGGTTCCTACGTCTGACATCCCTCTTCTACCAAAAGTAAAATGTTTTTTTGGTAACTGGGTAAACCAAAATTCTGAATTTTGAGCAGCCAGGGATATGAACCTGAACCTGCACTTACAAACCTGAAATTCATTGCTTATAAATGTTTGTTTGAGTAAAATTTAGGCTGTATGAGTCAGTCTTCCAAAAGAGGCATGAAAGATCAGATCTGAAGCTCAGGCCAGGTCCTTGTGTGGTGTAAGTATTGACTCGGGTGTTGACACTGGTGAAACGAAACCATTTTACACCAGCTGAGGGCTCTGTGTATGTCTTTTTAAATGCAGGGAACTTTTCACAGATAGAGTTTTATTCCCGCCCTGTTCAGCCAGCAATATTCATGATCGGAAAGAGAGTGCTCCTCTGCCAGGTCACTGCAGAAGTGAGATAAATGTGCAGATGATGAAGAAGTCTTAATCATAGTTTACTTTTAACCCTTAGATTTTGCTCATTACCTCTCAAGTTACTCGTTCTAGCAAATCACCTTGGCTCTGGCAGAAAAGGCAAGGGAAACAAACTGGAACCTGTTTTCACCTTAAGCAGTCGAGTGGTTTAAGGACTGGCATGTAAACAGCTCCACTCTACCTATGCTGTATTATGAAGTCCAGTGGGATTCTGCTTTAATCTTGAGAGGGAGTGTGAGGGGTTTGTTTTTCACAGGGGCTTTAGCCTACAGTTAAGTGCAAACACCTGCTGAAGTACTGGTAATTAGTAGGTAATTAGTAGCTAATGTTCTTAGAATTTAAAAAGAAAAGCTTACATAAGTAATTACTTACTATTTCTTATAATGTGCTGCTTTTCCTGAGATTTCATATCCCCAGAACATTTGCCAAGTTCCTAGGTTCCTCAACATACTAAATTGTTTATTAATTACACACGTATATTGCTTGTAGAAAAAAAGTAAAATGCATTAAACCGCTGGAAACAGGAGTGAGTTATCTTTTAAATTACAGCACAAGACTCACTGGAAATGACGGAATTTGCAGAGGGTAACAGCTTTAGGAGGAACATTAATTTGGGGCTGGGGGATGAGGATGGTGGTGGCTGGAGCAATGAAAGCAACAGCTGGGTAGCCCAGAAAGTGTTCCTTTTTTTGGGATAGGGGCTAGAGAGACACAGAGTGAGAAGCAAGCTTTGTGGTGAGTGTTTTGCTCAGGCCAGTAAATGTTTAGCACAGCTGTGGACCCCCAATTGGATTCACGCTTTCCCAGATCTATTCACACATTTCAGGTGTGCTAAGAGTTGGGGGCTGCTCTGGCTCTGCAGTAAAGCTGAGTGCTATTTCACCTCTTGCAGGAGGATCTTTTCTGGATCAATGGAAGAGCTAAAACATCTGCCTCATCAAACTCTTTCTGTAGCCAGCACTCAGCATTTTCATATATGAGAAGTATTATGGCAAAGCCGTGCTTTTCTACGTCCTTTAGACCAGAGCTAACAGATGATGCAGCTATCGAGGCTGTGATTGCACTTACCAGCTGCCAGCCTTGCTGTTGCAGTTTGTAGGACATGCTTTATACAGAGGCAGAAAAGCAGAATGCCTGCTGAGGTCCATCCATAACTGGACGCTGCTCACCATGTATCCTCCTGTAGAACCCTGGCCACAGCTCAGCATGAGTCTATTCCTACAGGGCAGTAGGGTACACACAGCCTGTTCTCTCTGATGATGACTCTTTTGTGAGGTACAGTGCATACAAAAGCAGGTTTAATATCAGCAAGGACCATATAAAGGTGAATCACAGTTCTACAGAGTAGTCCTTGCAGAGAAGGGGTTGAATTTTACCCTCTGAGCCTCTGCATTGGTGTGGAACACAAAAGCGGTGGGAGATCTGCCATCTTCCCTGAACCCATGGTGTACAGCAGGGTCCTAGGGACAGCTGAGCTATCTCAGGATCTTCTCATGTAGGACAGTGGCTTTTGGAAGAGCTGAGATGGGGAAACCTCCCCACTTTTCAAGGAAGCTTACCAGCTTGAAGGAGCAGCCTTCCAGACCTTGGCCATGGCAATGGTGGGGAATGCCCCTGGAGGTCTCAGCTCCTCACTTTCTTTATCCTGTCTTACACCATTTCAATCAGGATTCTGTAAACTAAATACTTGTGGGGCAGCCTGGCCAGGGCTGTGATGCTTTAACAGAAAGGTGATTCTGTTGAAGATGGAGCTACACCAAAGACAGAGAACCAGGAAGCTGAAGTGCTTCTTTTATAGTTACTATTCAGAGTTAAGTTTTGTTTTTGGCTTGGCACTGAATAAGAAAAAACAAACAAACATTCACAAATTGGACTAATTGAGATTAAAGCTGCTGGTAGGCACCAACTTAGCATACAGCTTGGGCTTCCTCAGGGTTTTAGGTCCTCTAGCATTCTTATTATTCCTTTCCAATCAATTAAGCTGAATGCAAATGGCAAAAACTAAAATTATGAAGAAAATAAAACAAAGGGAAAAATCACTTCCAGAAAAAAAACCCAAAACACCCCAAGGGTGGGGGAGAGTTGGCTGTTTCAGCCATACATAGCTCTTGAGAAAAAACACCCACATTTTCATGCAGAGTTTTGATACAACCTGATTAATCTCTTTGAGGTATACACCTTGGAAGGCTCCAAACCCAGCTGTATCTTAATAGCAACTAATATCAACTCCTCTCACACAGAGCCAACAACTCTCTGAGGAGGTGCTTAACTGCTAGGGCAGCATTTGTTTCCTGAGCTCTGGGTCTACTCTCTCCTGGTGAAGACAAACCAGGCACTCCTTTGTCATTCAACTTTGCTTTAGATTCATACAACATTTACCACGACTCAGGTTTTCCTGAACTGCAAACAGCATTGCCTGTCAGGACAAAGGAAAACTCTGAATGAAGGCATCCTAGGTGATGAAGAGATTTGTCCTTGCAAAGTCCTTATGAAAGAGTGGCTTTGTGTCTCTCGCAGCATTTCTTTCAGTGAAAAAGTGCTAGCTTCATTTTTTAATTAAAAATAGTGCGTGCTTCATACTTACATGGTAATGATTTGTAAAAGTATTTATGTTTCCTAAATAAGCAGTAATTAAAAAAATTAAACAGCAAATCTGCAGCCCTTTAGGAGCTATTTCCTGCCACTGTGCTATGCACCAGGGATGTGTGAGGCTTCCTAATCATTGCTGGGGACCAAAAAGCAGATTATTTGTGCTTCAAAGGCATCGGTCTGTACACCCAAATTACAAAGTACCATCCCTATTAGTGGTGTAGGACTGAGAATGGAGTTGTTGTGATTCACTCTGAAAGGAAAAATGTATCCTCAGCCTGTCTATTTTAATTCCTCATTCTTATAGTACGGTTTACTCAGAAGGTGAAGCTGTGTAACTCTAAAGGGAGGTATGGTAAGAATATTGATATAGGAAGATAGTTTCATATTCCTTGAATTGCAACAGAAAACTGCTTGAAAGAGCACAGAAATACCACCCAGCTATTTAAGAAAGGAAGAGTAATTAATTCAAATAATTTTGAACACAAATTGGCATTAAAGTACAAACACAATTTGGCCAGGACATCGGATGACTGCACCTTGCCAAAGGGTTTATGGCATTAAATTATCTAATCTAGCCATGCTTTCAGACCTTAACAAAAGACTCATTCTATAGCTCAGTCCCCTCTGTGGGCCCACTCCATGTACCCTAGGGTTCCTAATGCAGTGTTATTTAGCTTTTCCATAAAGACCAACCTTGAATAGACATGGCATTTTTACTCTTTCTCCAGCATGCTACTTAAGACGTGTCTCACCACAAGGACTCAATTCAGTTGCCTTATCAGAAAATTCAAATCCTGTTTAAGACATCTGAGACATCCACCAAGGCTGGTAGATGTAACACATCACCAAGAAAAGGCTCATGGCTTCCTGTACCAGGAACTTCTTCTTGTCTCATATGTCTAATGGAAATACCAGGCTGATGGTGTAATGATACAGGCTGGTGTTGTGATATAGTGACAGCACATGTAAACTCCACTGTGGTAGCCAGTTTTGTTATTTTCAAGTGACATATTCTTACTACACTCAGAATATTGGTTGTTTTGATTCTCTATGAAAATTTAGAACCAGATGGAAAACATTTTTTCAGAGGCTACTACATCTTCCTGGAGAGTTACAAGAGAGATGAGCTGGATAATGACATTTTGCAGTTTGATTCCTGAAAACTGGTTTGATTTCAGGTCAGTCATTTTACTTTCAACGTAAACTGATGGCAGATAACAGAGCAAAAATACGCATGTTCTTCTCTGAGTGTCAATTGATGCATCATTTACCGAGCTGATGTATCAATTTGCACATGAAAAGCTGTGTGCGAATAACTCAGGACAACATTTATGCATTGTAGGCTAATTTTGCTCTCAGTTATATCCATTCCACTCCACTCCTTTCATTGGGGTTGACAGGTATAAATGAGAGCAGATGATTTTTTTTTCTGTGACCTTATACAGAAATGAATGAGATCCTTCAGGACTTCGTTGCCCGTTCATTTATAACAATAAAGCAATCACAGTGATCATATAATGGCTTCTTTTTCATTGCTTCTTTGGGGCACTAGCTCAGCTCATTTAATTGATAACTGGTTGATGATCCATCCTGGTCAGGCGTGGCTTAGGTGGTGGGTAAAATCTGCACGCTTATGATGGGTCTTCATATACCAGACATCAGCATATGATGTTCAGTATATGAATGTTATGTTCTTAGAGAACAGAGGTAGATCTTGGTTTTATGGCAAGCACGTGTCCGTATCTGAAATCACAAAAGATAAATACCATTCATTAGAATTCCACACCAGTCTCAACAGCAAGTATCTGAACTCGAATAGGCTGAACCCCTCATTTCCCCCATGTCTAGGCTGAAGGTGATGGGTGAATCCACATGGAGGAAAGCAGCAGTCCCAGGCTGCACTTGAGAATCTTTTCTCCATGTTTTCTGAAGCTTACAATAAACCTACACAAAATCAAGTGGACAATATAAAGCTAAGAACCGGGCCAAAGAAGGGGCAAATGTTGTATGCATCTTAACAGTTAATTCTTGCCTAGTATTTAGTGGAGCTTTTTGCTTGGTTTGAACATGTTATTCAGAAGCATCCCTTTATAAAGACTTCTTTTTATAAAAGCTTATGTCTGCAGGCACATATTCACCACTACCAGAAATTTTGACATGTTTACATACATGAAAAACCTCATGGCTTGTGGTCTTTCAAGAGCTGGATGAGACGAGAAAATTGATAGCACATTAAGAAAACCCATGCTACCAAGTACTATGAACTCAGAGAGATCTTCTTTTGCTGAGCTTGTGATGTGTCTGTTGTTCTGGAGAACCACAGTTCCTGGTTCTCTGTGAGTCATTTAACATAACATCTTTGGTTCTTTGCAGGGCATCTGTCATTATAAGAGTCTGAGAGTGACAGTGGATGCCTAATGACAGCTATTATGTACAGCCAAGAAGGGAGAAAAAATATTTCTCTTGGTAGAGCGAATCAGTTGCTTATCATGAAAAGACATCTCTGGAGCAGGACCAATCACCTGGCTAAACCTAGCAAACAGCTACTGCCTGGATGGGGTAAACCTCCGGGTGAGTCAGATAGATAGAAGAAGAAACAATGTTTTGTGATCCAAAGTTCTGAGTTCCAAAAGTTATCAAATTCATAGTTACTGAAATGATTTGCAGGTCTTCCTAATGATGAAAATCTGAATTTCTTGGGATCAAAACGTTCTTCTCCTCCCTAAGTAGTGCCTTTGCATCATCTTTATGCTTATACGCATGATTTTCGTACTTACTATGGTTTTATGTATGTATTTCAGGACAGTGAGTCAGTGTCACTGAACCTCCCAGTGACGGAGCAAAAGGAAAGGAAACACAAATTACTGTACCACTTGAGCAAGACTCTGTGTATCAAAAACTGGGTAAAAAACTTCAGCTGTGGTCTTTGGCTTAAATTATGCAGTGTTCTGCATCTGGAGGTGGTACCCATATACAGGCCACGCTGATGTCATGGTTGCAACATCTAAAAACTCTGAATGCCACCAAAGATTTCCAACAGAGAATGTGTGAACCTTATAGAGACAGCAGCAGCATGCTGGTTTTGTTTTTTTTTAGGTATCTCCCGGTAATTAAGGGCATGTCTTAAATCCAGGCTTAGTTTTATCACTTAGATAAGTGAAAAGCTGTAACGAGGATGTGACCCTTGTTTGAAGCCAGCTCAGCAAGCCTTTCATGCACAAAGAGCTAGCGTGATGAGAAAGGGAGGCACGGAGAGCTGAAACGATTTAATTGCAGTCACAGAACAGATCAGTTCTGAACCCTTGTTTCTTAAACCTGAGCAATGCTGCCTTACTGTCCTTCCCCTATGACAGAAATAGTCTAGATGAAGGGTTTGACTTCAGCAATGATTGCCACAACATGCTCTGAATGGGATGGTAGTGCCCTACGCACTAACCATAAAATAACATGAATCCTAGCCTGCACCGAGGTTTCCCTGTCAGTACAGTATGCTGCTTTCTTTGGTGCTCATTAGATGCCCGTAAATGCCTGTCAGAATTTATCTCCTGCTTTGATTTATTTATTTATTTAATCTCACTTACTTTCACAGCTCTTGTCTCTTTAACCACGTAATTTAATTATTAAACATGAAAATATTTCCCCCTTTATTCTGATTGTTCTGTGGCTGATGATGGTGAGATGCCATGATGGAGTGCACTCAAGGACCTCTTAGATGAGCCTATATATTTGCATTGCTAATTTCTTGCCTTGAGAGGGAAGGCAGTGGTTGACTTTGTTCCTTGTTTGATTCATAGATCTGTCTTGTTTTATTGAGGATTGATTTGTGTGTAGGCAGGGAAGAGGGCTGGATATATGGTTTGAATTGCTAGCTCTTGCACACAAGTGAAGTACTGCTTGTTTGCAAGCAGATATTGAAAAACGGGAAAACAATTGTGTTACAAAAGAATTGTTAAGGTGTCTGTGAGGAAGGTCTGTGCATAAAGACCTGCACAAAGAGATGCTTTTGGTCTGTGAGGAAGGTCTGTGCATAAAGACCTGCACAAAGAGATGCTTTTGGTCTGTGTGGACCAGAAAAAGGAGATGATCAAAGGAGAACTTAGAATGGGCAGTCTGAAGCAAATGGAAATTACTGATAACAGAAAAATAAATACTTTGTATGAGCTTAGTGTTAGCATCAGACTCTTACGATGCTGGTAAGATGCATAAAAGCCATAAATCAATGGAATGCTGAAAAGAATAATGTTTCTTTAACAAGTGGTATAGGAGTCGGAGGCTTAGCCCAGACCAAGTACAAAATAGAAAGCTTCACAAAAAAATAATTGAAGTCCCTGCAAAATATTTCAATTTTTTATTGATTGAAGGCAATTATCCCTTAATTGCATATTTAAATGAGGTATTAGGAGGTTTAACTAAGCAATGCCTCTTAATTGCTGCTGCACACTAGGTGTCACAGATTGTGTTTATTTCATATGTTAATTAAAGAGAATGGGTATTTTATTTTATTGACTAGCAGGCTCTTCAGGCTGTACTGCTTAGGACCAAGGATGTCTCAGGTGTCCACAGGACCCTGGGTATTAATGTAATTATTAGAAAGTTTCCAGTTTTAAATGAAGAGGTACATCTCAATTTCGTGGGTATTTTCAGCCACCTAGACCTTATATAAGTAGGGGGAGGGAAAACCTGAACCCAGGTAACATTAACTTGAATGGTACAGAAATTCTTGACTGCAGGCACAACAACAGCAAAGGTATGCATGTCAAGAGCACAGGTCTTTTCTGTCGGTGCTGAACACACAGTCTGATACTGAAACACGATCTGATGGGGCCTGATTTGAAGTACCAGGCATGATTTCGAGGCTATGGCATTATTCTCTAAGGCTTTGTTGCACAGTCATGTGTGGTTCATATCTTGGAGTTAGCAGCCCCACCACCACAAGGTCAGGTGGAAGTGTCTGGATCCCACATGGTTGTTCTGAGCTGTTTTATTTGGGGATTGCTTTACATAAATGATGGGGTTTTCTGTAAAAACCTTTCTTGTCTGAGTAGCTGCTGAAAGAGTGATGTACAGGTAGAGCTAAACATTAAGGTGAGGTAAAGTTCTGTGCTGGTGTACAGGTCTACATAGTATAGAGTCATACACTTAAGTGTCTGATAGTATCCAGTTTTCCTATAAGAAAATAATCAGCTGGAAAGCATTGAAAAGGCTAGAGACAAGGTATCCTGTCTAATCACTGGAGTGCTATGCTGTTCCTATATGGAGGGGCAGATGGATGGATACTGCAAACTGGTCAGATATGAACCTTCTCCGGGACAGAAACCATACAGCTGTGTTAGTGAGGTTTGTGCCTGAGCTAATAAGGCCCACTGGGAGGCAGAGTGTGTTAATTCAGGAATAATATAAGACTCACGCCATCAAACAGCTTCTGGATCAGAGCAAGCGTAGCTCAGAGTATGGGCAAAAGGAACATGTCTCCAGGCACCCAGTGCAGCTCACCAGCATGGTGGGGCTGGTGAGAAATTGAAGGTGGTTTCAGGGCGTATTAGGCATGTCCCTGCCTGGGGCACGGAGAAGCTCTCAGAGATGCGCATAAGGAAAAGCAATCTGGAGTTGGAACCAGAGGAGAAAAGATCTGCCAGAATGACCAGGGGGGCAGCCTAATCCATTTGGGGAAACTCAGGAACACAGCATATTTTGTCTAGAGAAACAGAAGCAGATGGCAGAAGCCTGAGCAGTCTTCAGGCATGGGCCTAGGGTGACAGGCTGCATCCTTGCTCGAGGAGGCAATAACTGACTTAAAGCAGGAGAGATGGCCCCAGCCACACACCATCTCTTGGGGCTGCTGTGAAAGCAGGAAACAAGCAGGAGGGGGAAGATAGAGGGGATGAAGAAGCAAGATTCTCCAGCTGGCTTTGAGGGAAAGGGTCTTGAAGGAGAAAGAGAACTTCATCAGGGACTGTAATGATAGGACAAGAGGTAACGGGTTCAAACTAAAACAGGGAAAGTTCAGGTTAGATATAAGGAAGAAGTCCTTTACTGTGAGGGTGGTGAGGCACTGGAACAGGTTGCCCAAAGAAATGGTAAATGATCCATCCCTGGCAGTGTTCAAGCCTTGGGTGACACAATCTAGGTTAAGGTGTCCCTGCAGAAACAGCAGAGCAGTGAGGTTCAGAAATGACCTTCCAGTTAGGGCAGTAGAAGAAAAAAGTGTTCTGAACATGGCGCTGAACTGGTTTATTTATTGAATCACCGGTTAGTGTTTCAGAGCTGGTCTCTGGTGCCAGGGAATAGCTCTTCCAACACTATGTTCAAATGTAATATTCCACAAATTGTGTTTCTGGTGAGTTTTTCTACCTGAACATATAAGGGATTTTCAAAGAAGCACCAAAATCCCATGACTGTTCTTTGAGCACAGGGCATCTGGCTTTCTTTTGTGTTTTGGAAAAACCAACTGGAGCCAGTAATGATGGGATGATCATGGACATCATTTCTGCCTTCTGTCAGAATATAAAAATGCTGTGCCAGAGTAAGAACCATCAGCTTGAAGTATTGACTGGACTGTTAGACTTAACAGTGAATTTGCTCTCTTTTAAATGTGTTAAATCCGACCATAGATTAAATTTAAACTACTTTGCTACAGCATAATCCACCAGGGACACCCTGACTTTCCATTGACTTTAATGGAGCCTCTACTGAACAATTAGAACAAAGCACAAAATATGCAGTGTGGCTGTAGAGACGAAGTGGTTAACATCCTTTTTTTTTGTGGGTAATTTCCCCTTTTAGTTCTTACTGTGTCATTATAATTAGCAAAGCCCAAGGGTTCAAATCTGAGCTAACAAAGGGCAGCAGCATGATAGTTTGTGTGTTGTTACTGCTGCTTATTACATCTATCATTATCATCTCACCATGACCTTGGGCTTCCCCTGCTGGTTTATCATCTCTCCATCGTCATGTCTGCTGTAAGCTCTCTAGGGCAGATCTGGTGGTTTGGTGGTCCAGACCTACAACAACAAAACTTCATTCTGCATCAAGGCCTGTAGGAGCAGCAATACAACTTTTAGAAAGATGGTTAACAGATGCACGGTTTAATGGCCAGTCTTTTGGAAAGGCAAATGCTGCTGTGTTGAGCATGTCCTCCTGGGGTCCAGTAGGTGTCTGTTGTAGGCCCAAACAAAGGCTGAGCTGTATATGGCAGCATGTTAAAGGACTGGGCAGGGAACACCTCTGTTCTGCCACAAAATACAGGCTAGTATCCTGTGGGAGTAGTGATAGACCTGCTAGCTCATGCAAGAACCCATAGGAAAAGGGTGGCTTCAATCTACCTCTAGTTCAGTTTTAAGAGAGCTCAACTATGGATTGATCAGACCCATTAACAAGACGTTCCCCTCCAGGGCAGACTGGCAAGACTGCTGCAGCCAGTTTTGTCCTCTGCTGAAGTCCAGGCACAGCTGCCCAAACATCTGCAGAGCCTCCATGATCTGGTGGTATGTCGGTGTCTACCGTGCTTTGCTGGCATTGAGTCTTTGAAAAGCTGAGATATTTTTGTCTATCTAACATCTTTGGGATAGTGCAGGGGTGTGAAGATGAAACATAGCAGCTTTTTAACCATTAAAGGGGAGATCAGACTGGATGATTTATGGCTCCCTTTTGGCCAGAAATCTGTGGAACAATGCGTTGTCCCTCACTGGGCAAAGACTTCTGAGAAGCCTGTAATTTAGCCTGTAATGTATGAGAGGTTTAATATTACAACAGGCAGCACAATGGCTTGAAGAGAACCAGACGGGTCTTGACATCACCAGCCTTTTCTTCCCTTCAGTTCCTGAGCACAGCTGCTATTGTTTGAGCTTCCTCACTAATGGCATTGAAGAGGGATCCAGCATCAGCCAACCGGTATGTCTCTTGCCACTGTATCATTATTTCTGCTCCTAGAAGATCTAGGCAGGACCATGATCAAAATGTTGCGGGCTGCCAGCAAACTTCTGCTGCCACGAGAGGGGCCGAACTGCTGTTTGCGAGGGGAGGATGGAAATTTCAAAGTTAATGTGGTTCCCATCTCTGGAACTATTTAAGTGCAGCACACAAAGCATTCGAGTACACAGGGAATTCAGTCGTTTTATGCAGGTCAGCCCTGCGATGAAAATTTTTATATCAAAATGTTTGACTTCAAAAGGGGTTAGATTCAATTTCCTGGTGATGGCTCGAGTCAGTTTTCATTTTAATCTCCCCTGCGTGCCTGCCCCTAGGTAAAATGTCATTGCATTGTCACGTTTGATTGTAATAATGGTAGTCATTTGGCCAGCAACAAAATCATAGGCCTGAACATTCCTGACGATTTAATCCAAATTCAGATCCAGATACATCACGTGTCCCATTTTTGAAATGAGTGGAGCCATTTATTTGCACCTGGAACATCAAATTAGGATGCGGCTCTGTCCTCTGAGGTCCTTGCTTCTATCTTACCTTATCTCCTGCTCCCCAGACAACATTTTTCCTGTTTAGGGCAGCTGCTCCAATGACTGATTCTGAAGCTGCTGAAATAATGTAGACTCTTCCCCCATCCAGAGAAACCAGCAGTGCCACATTGTTTGTGTCTTTCCTTTCATAAGTAGTCCATGAATATGCTTCCTTAAGTCACGGAAGGAAAATACTTCCAAGAAAAAAAAACCTCCTGTCTTGTCTTTAAGAAAAATATTTGGACTGGTAAAATGCATTGTACTATGAAGGATAGTTCCAATTTACAGACTCATGAGTTTATGAGTGGAATAAGCTTCCATCCTTATCTTTATGTTACAGCAATGGCACCCACATACGATAAGTCTTCGCTGGCAGAATTTTGAAAAAGTAATTCCAATGCAGTGAATATAAAATAAATGCTATCAAGGAAAAATATTTTTTGCTCCCCTGGAATAGAAAACATTATTGAAACTGTTGGATGCCTCAGGAGTCTATTCATGCAAAATCTATTTCTGCAGTCAAAATATATTCTATTCTGCAGATATTTTTTCAATATGTGACTGAGACTTCAAGACAGAAAGAAATAGCCATTTTGGCCAGGAAAGAACTGGCATGTGGTCTGGCTTTAGGTGAGCATAGATTTTTGCATGAAAATTATAGTAATTATGGGTATTTGTAAACAGCGATTTTTGCACTTTAGCGGCCTAATCGCATGGTCAACAGCTGGAAGTTGCTCTATGCAGATTCTTACCTAACACATAATAAAAGTCACCCTTTGCTGCATTTCCACAAAGAAACAAATTATAGCACAAAAGAGACCTGCCAAATGCAATCTTTCATCCTCTTCTGCTTCTTAAAGAGGATGTTTGAATATTCTGATTTTAAAAAAGGGATAAAACAAAAGGAAAAATAATTTATGTATATCTAAAACACTTGTCTAAAGAAAAAAAGAATGGAAAATGCTGATGTATATGTACTACTTAGACATTCACTGTTAATATATGCATTTCCATTGCATTTGAAAGTTCATATGTCATGCATGGTACACATCTGTTCTTTTCATTTTCGATTCTTTTTTAAATACATATTTTTAATTTCTCCCTATTGTTTTCTCAAATGGGTCCATTACAGCAATTTAAAAGCATATCCAACAAGCAAAACCACACAAAATGACTCTTGTCGTATTGAAAATTTTTGCAACCTGATGTGATGAGGAATTTGCAATCTAACAGGAAACAAAACCATAAAAAAAACCACCTAAACTCTCTTCCCCCTAGACTGCTGGGAAACACCTCAGTTTAGCATCCTGGTCCCCAGGTGTCCTAATCCAGGCATAGCTCAATCAATTAGAAGTTGCACTAGCTGGTGTTGGTGTTTGCATTAATCTTTGCATTTAGAAGTGCTTGGGAAATGAAAGGGCAGTTGCTGTAGCTCAGCTGAGAAATGGTAACTTCAAATCCTTAATTTGCTTGTGATGAACACCCTTTATCCTTAGGTTTTCTAATAAGGTGCTGTCAATATGCATCACTTCTAATCTTCTACATCCTCGCCCCTGTTTCTCTGCTGAACATCAGATGACTATTGTAGTCAGGATTTTCTATAGCCAGGTTTTGAAAAATGAGTGCATAAAACCTCATGATACACCCACAGCTTCACCGGGAGCTGAGCAGAAAGGCACAACCCCAGCCCTCTTTCTTTCTTGCCTTTGCAGTTACTTCCCTTCCATCAAGTCCATAATAGTTATATAGATTGTGTTAATAGGCATCGAGTAATATAAAGCTTTACACCCATGGGTTAGTTTGTGTATGAAATCAGAGTTTGTATATGTAATGTATAATGTCAACACTAGCGACTGGAACTGGAGTATAAATTTAGTCTAAAACTTGTAGTGGAGGAGAAATGAATGCTAGGAAACTATGGACAAGTGATGACCATGAAGAACTCCAAAGCTTCCCTTAAAAAACTACATTTTGAAGGATTATCTGCGGAAACCAAACCCAGTTGGCCCTTGGATCCCTGTCCCTGGTGCATGCTGTTTTGCTGGGCTGATGATGGGATCTCAGTTTTCTGGGGCTGCAACTGGGACATGAGCATCCCCAGCAAGCCCCAACTGAGAGAGAGCTCAGAGGAATGCACTGGCAAAGCCCTGGAAATAGAGCAGCTCCCATGTAGCTGATATCTGCCTGACATCTGGGGCTCCCCTGCAGTTGATGGTGCAGACTGGGTGCAGCTGGGTGAGCAGTGAAAGTTGCCCTTTCTTTCTTTCCCATGCTGCGACAGGGACTTCCCACCTGCTGACCAGGCTGGGAGACATGGCTCTCGGGTTGCACTTACAAGTCTTACCCCAGTGTTTACTCTTACCCCTTTCTTATCCTTTGAAGTTATTCTGCTTTCTGCCAGCAAGCAGTTGGCGTATATTTGGGTTCATTTTGCTCTTTCTCCCTTTTTTGTCACTGTATATGTTATTTTTTGTTAATTTAGGAATTGCTGTGAGTCTTTGGCTTGACTCTTATTGAATATTGTGTATTTTAAAGGTACTTAGTCCTTTCATTGCTAGTATTAATGGCTTCACTATCAATTCCCTATTCCCATCTGTTGTTTTGAAATAGCATTATATATTATTATGCTTCTTCATTGCTTTGGCTCTCTGTCACAGCTGACTGCTTGTTTACCTCACCCTCTGAGGAGCTCCCAATATCCTTTTTCTCCCTTGTTCTCATGGCAATGCTCCAGTTTCATGAGTCCTGGTGTGTTCATCGGAGGTTTAGATTAGCGCATTAAAGCATCTTGCCCCAGAGTTTTAACATCTCTCTCGGTTTCTGTCCCTCTTCTTCTCCAGCTACTTGTCTTGTCCCTCTGCTAAGGGTAACTGCCCTGAAGTATCACCTGCAGAAGTAGATTCATGCCTATAATTCAGCCACCAGCCTCGCACCTCAGCTGAAGTCAGCAGTGGGGAGAAGAGGCAGAGTTACTGGGAAGCCTCCACTGACTCCATTCACCTCTGACAGGTCCCCCTCAGGTTCCCCAAGAGCACCCACAGCATTTGGTTAGGTATTTCCTGTCAGAATTACCTTGGATTTTGCTGCAGTATCCCATTTACTGCTTTTTTTTCCTGCTTGTCCTTTCCTCTTCCTATAGCATTTTTGTGCCCTTTTCCTGCCTAATTGGCTTCACAATTTTATTACCTCTTCTTTCCTCCCTCATAATAGCAGGCTTGTTTCCAAACTGTTTTGTCACTTCTCTACTACACCTATTTTCTCGTTCGGCCACTTAACCAATGTATTTTATGGGTGCTTCCCATATTCATGACATCAAATGTCATTCCCACCCGTGTCCCAGGCTGTTTAATTTCTGGCATCTGAAAAAAGAAAAAAAGAAAAACATTTATGCTTTAAAAAGACAATAATGTAGTTAAAAGGTTTTTTTTTAATAGCTTTTCATAGGACCATCATAACTTGCATTTTACTCTTTTCAGTGCTAAGGGCTTGTGAGCAGAGATGATAATAATGGTAAACATCACTTCAGCCAATGTCCCCCAACACTTCCATCTCCGCAATCACTTCTCTGCCCTTCACAGTGACCTCATCCTGCACTGCCTGAATGAATTCCTGCTGCTTGTTTCTCAATCACAAGGAATATTTTCTGTATATTATAGTTTAGATGACTGCGTAAATGCAGAACTGTAATCCTTTTCTGGAGGAGAGGCAAACACTTCTGTTTCAAACATAGCTGGAAACGGGAACATCAGTCTGGCAGTGGGTTAGGAATCACTATGCAGGCATCAAGTTAGTTGAATCCTGTCACACGGGGACCAAGCTCTGTCACTGAAAGGAGCCATCAGGTAGACGTGTTGATTCTGTTAGTCTGTTTGGAATAGTACTACTGGGTTACAAACCTTTTTTTTTGTTGCTGTTCTTTTTTATTTCTTCATTTTCTACATTTTCTAAATTCATGGGAAGCCAGTTTCTATTCAATTGTTCTTGCCCAGTGGATGCCTCAGGTAGACTTTATTTTTTCTCCTACAATGGGTGTTTTTATACTGTGCATCTATAGAAAGCAATTCTGGAGGCCTTCATACTTCATTTTGATAGCTGAAAATGCCAAGCTCCAGCTTGTCTAGTAAGGCCAACTGCCTGCTTCCCAAGCGTCTTAGAGTTCTCTATGTCAATTTCAGTTTGAACTTCTGGGGTTTGAATGTGGGTAGCCAGAGTGGTAGACAGGATTTCAGATCTTGTCTCAGCACTGCTTCATACAGTTATGTTAAGACTTTCCTTTTGCTATTGGGACCATCTTGCCTGTCATGGGCTGGATTTGGCCTTTGCAGAGGTGAGTCCCATTGGCAGCTTAGAGTCATTCATGCTTTCATTAGCTGCTTTACCAACTTAACCACATCTCAGTCATTTTCAACTGATAAGAGCTCCTTTTACAGCAGCTGTGGTACCAGCCCCTCAATACATGAGCTTGTGTTGCACATTACTGAATGACTTTTTTTTCCCTATTCCTTAAATGCGTCTATTCATTCTGTCTGCTGCCTTGATATTTTTCTGTATTAACACTTTCTTTTAGGTACGAACAATCATTAGTATCCCGCTCAGGATCCCAAAATTAAGAACTCTCCCTATTTATACCCAGGCCATCAGGAATCGGAGAAAGATGAATTCCAAACCTGGTTCTGGAGAAAATTCATTCGTGTCTCTCCTTTAGCCCAAGAGCTCTTTCTGCAGTACTGCCAGAGGTTGTCTTCCTTTCAGCAGGCTCCCACTCAACATTTCCTCTGTGCATTCCTATTTTCTCTAGTTTAAGAAATGATTTCCCATCTGGCGCCTTATTAAATGCTTTGCTGAAGCCCAGATAAATTATACCTACCATATTTCCTTTGTCTAGA
The DNA here is from genome assembly GCA_026283785.1 of Coracopsis vasa. Lineage (NCBI taxonomy): Eukaryota > Metazoa > Chordata > Aves > Psittaciformes > Psittacidae > Coracopsis > Coracopsis vasa. The sequence goes on from JANHGB010048131.1 coordinate 32,850, forward strand.
TAATCATTAATCTTTAAAAAATCCTATCAAGTTAATCTAAACCTACCATTAACAAACCCAAACACTTTAGTTTTAGTCTATTCAGAGTTTATTTCCATGACTTAAATGGCTTCTTTCTTTCAAAATTTGTTCCAAAGTCTTCAGATGTTTGGTCACTGACTTGTAATTGTTGGATCTTTTTTCATCTCCCTTTTAAAGGTACGGGCTGTATTTGCTATTTTTGAATCCCAGGAGTTGATAGGCTTGTCATGAATACGTGCAACTGTTCCTGTAGTTTCATGTGCCAGCTCTATATGAATTCTGAATGAGATGATCCAGGTCCTCCCAACTGGAGACAATTAAGCTCTTAGGTTTTTTGCTGTTGTTTCCAGTGTAGAAAACCTCATTCTCATTATCTATCTTCCCTTTGCCCTTATGGTCAATCTCATTACTCTTACTAAAGTTCAAGCTAAATGCTCTTTAAGTGGCTCTTTATCCAACAGGTCCATAGATCCTTATTTTTTCCCTCCTGCTAGGAATGCAACTTTGAGATCTTATTAGCACCACTGTTTTGATGAATCCTCTGGCCTCTTCCCCATCCAATGCCCAGAGACACGGAGTGTGTTGAGTTCAGCAACTAGAGTGCTCAGAGCACTTAGTCCATCAGACTTGCCCTTTTGAAATGGAGAACATTAGCTCCAGTCTTTCTTTTGTTTATTCTTCCATTTAATGTAAACTAAATCAAGGCACAATCACTTGAGCCAATTCTGTTTCTAAGCTCAGGTCTACTAAAATTTCTTACCCAAACCAATGGAAAATTCCAGTCATTCTTTTGATATCTTTCTGTAGTAAACACAACTGCATGTATTATGTATAATTGTCAACATCAGCTACTTAATTTCATTGATACCAGAATGGCCAGGAATCTTTTTAGGAGGCATTTTGTCTTAATTGTGCTTAGTAGAGAGGGATAAAGAGCCTGAGAGGCAAGACGAATCTTCAGCATAAGTGGAGATGATTGAAATTTGACTGTGACAAATTCCAGCCTTTTTAGCCCAAATTAGGATGAAACATAGAGGTATATATATATATATTAAAAGGGGACTATTTCCAGGTCAGATGAGTTGCTTGAAATGTTTCATTTTGGTTTAACTCCATTAGAACTGATTCAATGGCCTTTTCATTCTGTTTTCCCCTCCAGCATTTTGAAATTTGAAAAAAAAAAAAAAGAAGAAAAAATCTGACCTGTCAGAGATGAAAATTACTTTAATATTAAATGTTCATACTTTGTTTCCTCCTAGAAAGTGTGTTTTTAAAATGGCTTCCTACGCTGTTTTATATCAGGCAGTGGATTAAAGATATGTTCACCCTGTAACAGAAATTAAACAGGAACGTGCAATGCATGTGATCAATCACAGTTAAGCAAGCTCTGCAAACTGTAGAAATGTTAGCTGAATTATTCTCATGGTGACCTGTGGTTCTGCTAGGTGTATTTCCACAGTGCGTGCTTCTGCTTTGTAATCACTGCAAGTTTGGTTGCATGTTTCCTGGGAGGGAAGAAAGGTCCCTTGATGGAAATGTTACGCTGACTGTGGTAGATTTTGAGGGCTTGTTCTCTCTGCAGAGAGGACAGTCCTAATAAAGAGGCATCTGGGCCTTCTTGTCTCTTTTCATCTATTAAGATATGTCAGGCTAGGCTCTGGACAGCTGGATTGTGATATTTTTGCCCCTAGGGTGTTTTGGGGTAGTGCAGTAGGAGAGCGTTGCTATCTCCAGGAGCCAGTGAATCTGAGAATATGTCTCAAGGATGAAACCTGGAGAAGTGCAAAGAATGATTTCATCTTGATTAATTACACAGTATTGATCCTCTGTGGAAAGAGCAATTATCCGAGACACTCTGCTCGCAGAAGTGAAAGCCACTGGGAAAGCCACTCTGATAAAGAGGATGAACGTTTTCCCTCCAAAGGGCTCAACTGGTTTTATCCTCAGGGTCTGCAGTTTTAAATTTAGACTCAAAAGGGAAAAAAATTGAGCTTTAGTGTAGATGTGCCCAGCTTATATCAAGTGCAGCAGAAGTTGTACAGAGAAGCGGCAGGGTTAAAACTTGATTCCAGTTGGTAAAGTGTGAAATATGGCCTGTGCACCTTTTCATGAATGACTTTATCCAGATTTGTCAAAATCTGCAGGTTGTACATTGAATGTTATCATAATGAGGATGTCATTCTCCCCCAACCATTGCCTTGCCGAGCTGTAGGTATCTTCATAGGCATTGATCAGAAGGATGCCAGATTCTACCTATGCATCAAAGAAATGAAGCTCCTTTACCAAGAACATGAATGTTTCAAGTGCAGGATCTCTCACAGAGATATGCTGACATTGGTTTCTCTTCTGATCTTGCAAGGAGTTGTGACTCTTGAGATTTATTATTTATTTCTTTTTAATTCAGTAGTGTTAGTCTGTATTAACCTACAAGAAGTGCACAACAGTAAAATTTGCAGTACTGGCCTAAACTTAAACTTATGCCCAAATTCAAGCCCATTCCTTTCACTGACATTTTCTGTTGTTTTCACCAGACTGCATTTCAAGCCACCAGCATCCAGTCAAATCAGTGCTAATCCATACCCCCTGTGCTTGCTCTCTTTGGTGCACCTGAAGCTTGATCCTCTACCACCCCCTAAGTCCAAGGCTGTTGTGACTCTGCAGCCCTCCATGGTCTAAAGGCTTGAAGATTTCTCAGCATCTGGTCAATGCCATAGTCCTCTTTCTGCTCCATGGAGGTAGGAAAGGAATTTGAGGTAGAACCTCCCCTTAGCTCTAGATGGCTTTCCCACCCTCCTTAGCTGTAGATGCCTTTCCCTTTGGAGCCTTGCTAGTTACACAAAGTCTGTGCAGATCCTCTCAGGGATGTTGCCCTTGAGCTAGCTATCCCAGCACTCTCCTCTTTTCCCCTATTGAACTCCTGTGTTAAGAATTACTTATGCTAACCAGTTGCATGAACAAATCTAGACAAACTGCTAGCTTTTGCCTGCTGCTTCTATAGCATACTTAACCATTGGTTCTCTTGCTGAACCCGTCTTGATCCCTTGTTTACTGAGATTTTGTCTTGATTCATAACCCTTCTCTTCCTCAGTTGTTGATCACTATGAGAAGCTTTGTAGAAAAGTTCATATGCTTTGGGAAATCTTTCAGTCCTCTTTCAGTCGGTGCCATGACAAACTCCTGAAGCACGCTTTTCTCCAAGAGCTGTCCCTAATATTTGAGAAACAAACTGCTCTATTCTTCTGCTCAGATCCTGCAAACTACAATTCCCATAGTACCACTCAGCATCACAGCTTTGGTGATGTCGGTATCTTGTACTCAGCCACAGCTGGGATTTGGTGGAAAACAATTTTCTAGGTATGTATAGCATCTGTAGATGACTGGCTTTTGTAGCAGCAGGATGTATATCAAAATATTTCCCACTTTGGGGAAGTGGGTGAAATTGCCAATGTGATCATAATGCAAGCTATAAAAAGATCAAAGTTGCAGTGCTCTGCAACAGCATCATCCATTGAAATGTAGCAGGAGATCACTGGGAAAAAAATGTTCATGCAATATATAAGACATTAAAAATTCTGTTACATTACTCTTACCACAAAGATTGTAATGAAAATGGGAAATGGCACAAACGTAACCCATTCTCATTACAATCGTTAGATTGTAATCTTGTGCTCTCCTTCTCAAGAGAATGCTAAATGAGATTTTAAAGTATGGAAAATAAAGGAGCAAATAGAAACTGGAAAGCAAAAGAGGTGAGGCATGATAGACTGTTCCTGCATTCTTATGTTCTTCATTTTTGCAGTAAAGTGGGAGAGAACTGTATGATTTCAAAGAGAGATATATGCGCACATAGATATATTTATTTTTTCTTTTTCTTTTTCTTTTGAAATTATATTCTTTCAATATTCTTATCTCCTTCATTCTCACTTGAAAAAAAAAAGATCCCCCGAACTCAAAGAGGAAAAGTAGCACCTCAGATATCTACATCAACAGATTTATTTTAACAGTGTAGAATTTGCCCTTATCCGTCATAGTAAGAGCTGAAGGTAACACCTCCCAGTGAGGGAGAACTGTATGACTTAGGAGACTAGCAATTAAAAATCTGTCAGTCACAGGTTCAGACGGAGCCTCGATTAGATAGTGACCACAAGTTGTTAATATTACCTGATCACTACCAAAGGAACTACCTGACCTCCTTCTAATCCCCATGTAAGTATTTAAATGACACTCTGTAGCTGCCACTCCATGGTGCCATTGGTGCTACCAGCAGAAGACTGAGCATTAAATGGCATAAGAACTGATCTAACCCCATCTCCTTCCCTGCGATGTTAGTTCATGCACAGGGTCTGGAGCAGGTGTCAGGGGTATCTTCCTTAAGGAGTCTGATGGGGGAGGAAAGAGAATGCTGGCTTCTCCTTGGGCTGTGCATCTGGGAGCTCGCAAGACCTCTTAAAATATTAATTAAGGGAAAAAAATTCAATTGAAGATTCAGAGTCAGAGTCACAGCAAAGGCTTGAGACCCAGCATTTAATAGCTCTGCTTTGCTTGGAGAGTCAGTGGAGGTGAGTGATACACACAGGAGACAAAAGGGCTTCTTGGTCATTGAGGCTATGCCCCTACAGAGTCCACGTGGCATCCACTGCACATAGCCCTGCAACAGTTCGTCCTCATGAACATCATAACACCTCTATAGCAAAAGAAATGCCTTTCAGGCAAAAGATTAAAAGCTACAAAATCTTTAGCTTAACCCAGGGAGAAGGTAAGAAATATCAAAGCCGTCAAAAATAATTTAGGTCTTTGCAGTTGTTTTGGAGGTGTGTCTTCTTGTCTGGCCCTGGATTTTATGTTCACCCATGTCTCTGCTCACTGTGATTGGTGTAGGTTTGGGTTTGGGTTTTGGTGTTTGGTTTTTTTTTCATTATTCATTCATTTTGGTTTTTGTTTTGTCTTGAGTCCCCTCCCTTCCCTCACTGATCTTCCCCCAGGAGGTGACCATGGGCTGCTCTAAGTGAAAGCAGAAGATGGAAATTGTCCCTATAGACAAATCATCTATAATAGTTTGATGTAACCTTCCATCACTTTTTGCTTAATGGATATCCTAGGTAAACTTTTTCGTTCACTTAAAATCTGTCAAGAAATTACAAAGGAAGAAATCTGATATTTTCATGGGTTTATACCAGAATAAGCCTTCTTGTCTTTGTTGTTTGCGAATGGTCTCAAAATGTCAGATTTTTTCTTATCCACATACAGATGCTGTAGGTGACGTGTTAATGGTTTGACTGACCTGAATATCAAAGCTGCTTTACAAAGAATGTATAAAAATCTTATCTGTAACTTCAGAATGACTTGTAGGTTTTCTGTAATCCTGGTTAAAAGTGTTTACAGCTGAGATGACTTCTTATTTGTGAGGCTGCACTATCATGAAAATGTTTATAGCTGAACTAGAATTCCTGACATCTCTTCTATGTGAGCTGAGAAAAACCTGCATTACAGCTGGCTCTACTGCATCTGGCCTATGACAAATAGAGGACTTTTAATTTCTCAAGTATCCAGTCCCTTCAACTCCACAACCTACAAAAATATAAATAAAATATTCATTCTGAAGCTTAAACTGAATTCAGTTTCCGTGGCAGTGCTGCAATAAGTACATCTAATTTAACCAGTCAGCAGTTCCTGCCAGTGGACATTAATTTTTTAAAGTCTGCAAGTTAATCAGCCTGGTTTATGGTGAAATGTGTTGTTACACCAAAACGCCTCGTTATTTCTTTTTTATTTTTCTGTTAAGTGTCGGGGCTAAGTGAAAATAGCTTCTGAATATAAAAGAATCAATTAATGTCTCAATATGGGGGTTGGGGAGAAATCGTTCCCCAAATGGGTGACTTTCCTTCAGTGCTGCAGACTGTTTCTTTTGAAGATGTCTTGAGAGCATGATCTGTCAGTGCTACCTGTTAACTAGACTGGTCTTTACAGGCATGATATATGGTGAGTAAATGAAGAAAAATCTTAATTTACTTTTTTTTATTATAATAGTCCTCTGAAACATAAAAGTAATCCCAAGGATTTGGGAAGCCGCATCCTTAATCTATTTGAGAAGAATCAATCAGAGGACACAGATTTTAAATAATAGAGTGTGCTATTTACTGGTAAAGGTGAGGCTTTGTGTGTGAGATGTAATATGCAAAGCCAGGCCTTGATTTGGACCAAGACTTTTCAATCTTACCCTGTAGCCATGTTTGACCGGGAGTGTGAGGACATTTGGATCCTAGGCTCCTGCCTTCCGAGGACAAACCTCCAGGAGCAGCCTTTCCACAGGAGCAGCAGGGGCAAATTTTTTGTCGTTTTAAGTGGGAGCTTGGCAAATGCACTCAAGGGCTGCATGAGAGTATTGCCCCTGACAGTAGGGGACCACGAACATGGCACTTTTCTTAATGCCAAAGTGGAAGCCTCTAAAGGAAATAAAAATGTAAGTGCATTCTTTTGGCTCTCTCCTTTGTTTTTGCTTATACATCAAATTTCAGCAAGTGCAGTACATTTGTTCCCTGGACCTTCAACCCATCATCTCTCCTTTCTGCAAATCAGTTGTGCCTCAGTGTGTCTCAGCTGCTGCAATAACTACAATTCCAATCATAGCCAGCCACTTAAATGGGCTTCTTGTGTCCATCGGGAAGAGCTATCCCATATGCAATGTCAGCTCCCAACACCTAGAGAAAGCACAGTCTCTCTGCCATGCTTTAAGGAGAGCTGCAGTTCTGTGGTGACATTTGAGAGCTTTCATTATCTCAGCACAAGAATCTCTGGGGCACACTCCGGTCTCTTAACATGTCCTTGTTTAACGGCACTCCTTACCTTTGCTGCCTGTGTTCAGCTAACCAAGTGGTGGCAGAGATGTGTATAGTCCCTCTTAAATCATTCTGATTTTCCCAAGTCCCTCTGCAGTTTTTTGATGGAACATATGGCAATGTTATGTCTATTTGAAAAAGCCTTTGCATCATATGTTTATACAACTGCTCACTATCCCAAGACAAAAATTCTTTCCTGTTATTGCCCATTTGCTGACTAAAGAAATTATCCTCTTTATGTATTCTGGTACTTTACCTTGATACCTTACATGTTTAATTATGTAGTCCATGGTCCATAATCCATATGATTCACTCACCATATAATACAACTCACATCAGTTTTATTTGTTTTAACCCTTGCCCTTTCCCTCTTGCTTTCCTTTGTCGACCTTTGCTATCTATTTGAGTTTGGATAATCACCCTGACTCCCATAACACTTTTCCTCCTCGGTGACAAAACAGTCATTGAGTCCAGTGGTACAGGACTTGACCCAGCTCCTGATGATTACAGACGAGATATTAAAATAAGGAAAAAACAAACAAACCCCAAAGGAAACTCCAGTTATGTACCACATAAAGGAATAGCACCAGAATGGAGAAAAAGAAATGGGTTTTGTGGCTGCAAAAGCAAATGGAGGAACAACGCTGTGTGTTTGGCTCTTTTTCTTTCTTCCTCTGTGCTGCTGCCCAGTGACTTCAATCACCCATGGAAGTTAGGGGTTTCCACCAGTTTCAGTGGGAAAGCACGTTGCACACAACATCTTTCCATTCTCCAATTTCCCAATCAGCAAACCAGGAATAATGATTTTTCTCTTTCTTGGGTTAGAGGTGGGTGAGGCCAGAAAAACTTTGGAATCTTTTAAAAGTGAAAACAATTTTTCCCCCTGAGGTCTGATTTGAAAAAAACCCCAGCACCCTGAACGTGAAGCTGGATGTGTTTGGTTTTTTTTCCCTCAGAAGGAGCAGTGAAATAGTTTTTAAAGTAATGCTTAAAATGGGCTTTTTACAATTGAACTTTTTTCCTTTGAAGTCCTTTGAATGACCACTGACTACTTCAGATGAAGTAACTTTATTTCAAAGCACGCAATATTAGGGAAATATATCTAATGTACTGTAGAGCTACAAGTAATGGGCTCATTTTCTTTTTGTCCTTTGTACCGTACTGTCTCCAGTACATCTTGATGGGTGTATCTAAGGACTCTGTGCTCATTTTTTAGGCTTTCTAGAAATCTGGACTTTTTCTGTCTCTGCATTATTACAGAAGGTACCCATTTACATGAGATTCCTGAGCACTATTGATATTACCATTCTTTTTATTTACAAGTCAACAACATTAGGATTTTCTTTTTCAACTCTTTTTTCTTTGCTCTCTTATTTTAAAACATAAGTCAATAGGCAAAAATCAAATGCAAGTGTTTTCATACTTGGTGTAGCTCATCTCTCATACCAGGTATATTTGTCACCACACTTAAGAATTTTTTACTTGCTGTATGTACCCATTTTGTAAGTATATCCAGCAGCGCTTCCAATACATTTCTATTTTCTGATGAAAGCACTTTCCAGACTTTTTCCTTCATTTTGAATTTTTCTCAGAAAATATGTTTTCAGGTGGTGGGGAGAGCTGCAAGGTGGATGAAGTTTAGTAAAATCATTCTAACACCCAGGAACTAATACTTGTGGTAGAGTACTATAGAAGAAAAAAAACCCCAAAGGTTTGTAAAATGAATTTTATGTCCTCAAAGGCATCTTGCTTCTCTGAAACCAAGATGAACCAGTTACACTACATCCACTTTCACCAGAGGAGGCTGGAAGGTGGCATCAGGGTGCATAAAAGCCTGGTTCATGGTGGCTCAGCTGACTGGAAGAGCAGGCTTTGGGGTGAGATCCAGAGCAGTTGCTCTCTAGGGAAAGGAACAGAGTGCTTTTGCATAAGGAGAGCACAACCATCTAGGATGACATCGGGAAATGGCAGAAGGGTTAAACATCCAGTACTTGGGGAAAAAGAGGGCCAAGGAATTTTAAATGATGATTTAAGACTCAGTCTTGGAAGCTACTCATTGTAGGTGGACTTCTGCACTTGTGCCCAACACAGTCACTGTTGGCCATGCTAAAGGGATGGTGGAAAACTGTTTGGATGCACAAAACACAAGAAGTTGCCAGTAGGCTGATGGGATTATTCTCCTGACTCGACATTTTACACTTCTTTATTCTTGGGCTACAAGACTATTCTGCTTCTTCTAATTGGCTTGATGGTCTTTCTGGAGAAAAATGAGTTGCAATAGCTTTTTTCTTCTCCTGAATTATTTACAGGTGGAAAATATCTGCCTTGCTGGATCTTACCCAAAAGGTACTAAAATGTTTTTGCAGTCCGGTACTATGCTTTTCCCCGCTTTACATTTGGCTAGCAAAATAATTTGGTTCAGTCAGATCTGAATAACATTTTTTTTTCTTCTCATTCTTTTTTCCTTCTGGTTTAGGGAGTGAAACAGTTCTTTACACCGCCCTATTCCTGATAGCAAACATATGTCTGGACTGCACAGCAATGAGCCTTGCAGTCCTACTTCTGGCAACTGTCCCCTGGCCACAATGCCATCCCTCAGCACTCCTAATGGGGGTAGGTGCTCTGGAGCCCTTTACATGTCATCAGCACTTCCCAGATTCAAACATGTTACCTCATTTGCCACCACTGCCTTGGCAGCTCTTGCAGCCAGGCATTTGGTAATCTCTGTGGCACAGGCGATGTTTGGAAGACCAAATCCCTTAAAAACTGTGATGCTGGGATGAGTCAGAGATGGGATGAGAAAAAACCAGGGTGATTAAGTGACTTTGGCTATCCAGATTAGCATCAGCTTGGAGCCTCTGCAGAGCTTGCTTGCATCCCCTAGAAAAAGATGTGATATAGAGACTCACAGCTCAGCAAAGAACTAAGAAACCTGCCTGCTGGCCTGGCTGGGACTGCTCAAGAAGGATGGATGCTACATAGGAAATTGAACTTGGGTGAAAACTGCCTTTTGTCATATGATGCAGTCTCTGTTCCATCTTCTTTATTTTCCTCCTTAGGAAAGCAGGGCTGTGCTTTACTGAATCCAGCTGATCTTCATTTACAAAGGGCCTGGAAGTAACCCCAGCTTTGCTGGGAAAGGCCAAGTGAACTGCTGTAGAAATGTACCTCCTGATTAGGTGGAAGAGATATATGGAGGTCCTAAGGGAAATGATGGTTTGGAAGACTGAGGTTTAGTGATACGTTGCTGGTGAGAGCATGAGCGGGTTAAAGGCTGTTAACTCAGGATCTGAAGCCATCCTTCTGCTACTGGCTGCTCCTCCTCGGTCACGGGAGGCAGGAGAGAAGGACATGCAGCCTCCTCAGCCTCCATGGCCAGCAGGAGACCCTGTGAGCATGTCACCATCTCCAGCCCCTGCGCCCTTGCCGCTGCAGAGGCTGTAAGGACTTGTCTTTTGCTGCTGAGCATGGGTATGTTTTCTTCCAGCTGGGCGGCGTAAGTAGAGCAGGACTCAGCAGGAGGACTTCTGCCTTCTGCAAACATGCTGAACTCGGCCCAATGTGAGCTCTGACTGTGGAAAATGCAGTAGGAGTCTGAGCTGTTGAGCTTTAATCAGCGTGCAGATCAGGAGGGGAAATTTCTGCCTGTTACCCTCCCATTTCTAATGCAGCAGTATTTCAGCATTGTGCTTCAACCCGTGGTTCACAGCTGAGTGGTAGTTTTATGATTTCAGGAGGCCTCAGACCACAGTGTATTTAAATGTTCTATAAAATATACGGGTTAATCACCCGACCCCTGTCAACTTCTTGGAAGAACCTGTATTGCATTAGCTAATGCATTGCAATGTCCTGTTGGAGCTGCAGAAAAACACTGTACATGAAATGCAAACCTGTCAAACTTGTAGCTTTGCTGACTTCACACAAAGCAGAAAAAAATAAAAGCCCTTTAACCAGTGAAAAACAAGATAAAACCACAAACTTGACGGCCTTTTGTGCAACCTCAATTGGACATTGCAGCTCTATGCTGTAATCTCAGAACAGAACCCTTATCATCTTGGATATACTAGCATTGACCCATAACACAGAGTCTTAAATAAAAAGCAAACCGTACCGTCAAAGCAAAAGTCAGTGTCTCAGCAGGTCTGGCCTGAAGCGAGGGAGTGTGCAGAGAGAAAACAGAAACTCAGAAGAAGGGGAAGGCTGGATGGCTTGGAAGGAGGGAAAAAATCAAACCTCTAGAAAAATAGCAGGGTGGAGCAGAAATAAAAATACTTTGGACAAGTGAATCTCTACAGACTGTGAAGCGCAAGGGGAAAAAGGCCTTATTCTTGCCTCACCAGTGACTGAGCTGATGTGGGTCGGCTGTGGTGGGAGAAGGGCTCAAGAGCTCAGATTTTGGAACATCTGCACAGACGTGGTCCAGCAAGACCGCCTTAGCAGAGATGGCATTGTGGAGGATTGGAGCCAGGCTGTGATTTATGGGCAGACTGCTCTGGAGCTACATAGTCAAGGCAGATGGCATCACACTCCCCTTAAGAAGAGTGACCAATGCTTCCCTTTTGCTTACGTAGGGACATTGTTCTGTGGCAGTCAGTCCCAAGGAAAGCAGAGACATGGTCTGGGCTCCTTCCTGCCTTTTCTAGTAATTTGCATGTGTGGGTGAGTTAACACTGAGTAGTTCCTGCTCTCCCTTGAATTGTGCTTCTGCCCACTGTATGGTAAGCAGAGATGGATGCAGAGGCATGGCTGAAGTCATAGTCCTGTTCAGAGACTTCTCTTGGTCCACAGCCCTGTGAGATAGACTTGTTTCTGCTGCATTCTCTCCCTCCCTGTGATGAAGCCAAATCCTTCACTGGAAGAGATTCTCCTTTCTATTGCTTTGTGCATCCCTGCAAGGGACAGAAGGGACCCAGCCTTCAGCAGATACTTACGAGGAAATGCTGGCTTCTCAAGTGTTCAGAAGCTGGGAAGCTGAAGGATTGCTGAAATGTAGCCTGTGGAGCATGAGGTTTGATTCCTACTGTGGAAAGCCCCTTGCTCAAGAAATATTTAACTGGCATGGGCTCATGCAGCTGGAATGTATTTTTACCTCATTCAGATTATTTCATTCAAGGGTGCCTTGTTTTCTACTTCACTTATTTCTAGGCAGTTTTGTGTCATGAAATTCACTTTAGAAGGGAGTAGGATGAGTTCACCTGCAACAAAAAAGAGCTGGCTGTATCTCTCAATCAAAACAATGGTTGTACTCAGAATATCCACCATTACCCTGCATTGCCAGCCTCCCTGGCCGACTGGTTAAATGACCTGTACATCCTTCTTGATGGTCATTTAGGCCTATTCTCACCTCACTATTGAGTATGGGTGCACAAACGGTTGCTCCCTTTTTGTTTTTCAGGCTCCCAGGAATTACTTCTGGCTTTGTAGAGCTTACGGAGCTGTCTTGCCCTCTGCCTCAGTAAGGTCCTGTGCTCAGGACTGTTGATCTCTAGGGAGAGCAATGTAAGCAGTAGATACACCTGAAATTCTATCTGCCAGTGGCTTCCCATCAGAGGGAGGTTGGAAAAGGAGATAGAACTGGGACCCACATCAGCACCAGGGGAACTGGCTACATTGCAAACCAATGACAGCAGGATTTCCAGTGAGGTTGACAGGTTTTGTAGACAACATGGAGTTGATTTATTTTTTTAATTAATTTATTTATTTTTTAAATTAGGAAGTCATGCACTGTCCTTTATAGATTCCCTGAAATACAAAATCTCCTCAGTTAAATGAGCCAGGTGGAGCTGAAAGTCCTACATTAAATCCTAGTTTGAGCCAGAGGCCACAGAGGGGATCACACTGAGCATTATATGGTGCATTACAATAGACCCATACAGGGGACTGAGCAGTAAGATAAGATGGATAACACTGTAGGAATATTATATTGGTTAAACATCTTTTACCTTTTGAGACCCTTGCTGATGTGTTGGTCAAAATGGTATTCATCCTAAGGAGTTTTCAAATTTCTGTGCCCTGGTTTTCCTCTCTGAACAGCCCAGCATGCCCTGATGTGCTGTGTGGTTGTGCATCCCACTCAGTACTCCTGTGCTGTCCCTCCTGTGCTGCTTACAGCTGCCTTTCCTGCCAGGTGGCCAAGGTCCACCTCCACCGAAGACAGAAGTGCCAAATGGCTTAATGAGGAGATGGTTTCAAACTGGTGACACTTTTATTGGTGGGCCAGAAACAGAAAAGACCCTGGAATTGTGTATCTGGCATGTTGTGCCATTAACACGCCCCACTGGGAGCCAACTGCAAGGTAAATTACCTGTCTCACACTCCATAAGGACCTGGTTTAAACCCAAAAAAGGATGTTAAAGCTTTCCCACCCTGCCCCAGGATCCCATTGCAGAGCTCTGCTTTGCAGATCATCTCACTGCAGAAGGGAGTTTCAGACAGAGATGGTGCTCTACTTTGGCCCAAAGATCCCCCTACAAGAGCAGCTTTGTGGGGACGGTTTCTACACTCCTACCAGGTCTCAGTGAGGCATGTTTTGGCAAGCAGCAACAACCACAGTTCATAGGCACTTATCCTCTCACTAGACTGCCCCAGCAATCCCTAACTGTGAGCAAGGTCCAGCCCCACAAGCCTGGAGATCCCACACGAACAGGCTGTGGAAACATCTTATCTCTTCCTCATGCCACCAGAAATCCGTGACTGGGTTTCAGCCAGGTCCACAGACTTCCTTCATGGATGTACCATGTGCTATAATGAGGGCTGGGGCTGGCACAGAGAGAAAACAGTGGAAACGTACTGCTGGCAAGGGCAGCACCATAGAAACCCAGAGCAGTTAAAGCTGCCCCAAGCTCATACAAGGGTGGTGGACCTGTGCGGGTGAAACTCCAGAACAAGGATGAAAGCATCATCATATTGCTTGGGGAAAATAATTGGAAAAATATTATTTTTTCTCATTCTATTCTTTCAGTATCTTTTTAGTATCCTTCAATTTCCCTCCCCCATAACACCAACCTGATGAAAAGAGGCAACAAGCCTGAGAAAATGACCATTGTGTCAAACGTGTTGATGATGGACAGATAAAGAGCCATACCGCAGCAGCACCTAAGCCCTGGAAACAAAGACTGCTCATGCACAACTGTCTAATTGCAGGGGGATTTAATAACTATTAATTTTACAGAGCAGTATGTGCACTCACTCAGTGAAAGACAATGATTGCCTACAATGTTCAATTTAGTGTATTTATTGTTATTTATGAAAAAATCATTGAAGATGTCTTTGCATTCATGGATCTGAGTCTTGCACAATTCATTGAAATGCTTGGCATCACTGCCATAAAATACACACACAGAAGGTAATAAAATTCAGCTACACAGTACAGTAAAAATCCCCACAAAAAATATAATAAAATGGACATATGAATCTTGATAAAATGCTGCACATTCACCCAAATTAGAGATGTACAGTAATCATGGATCAAGACTTATGCTAAAAAATGTAAAAGCACATGCTGTCTTCAGAAACAACATGGAATCATAGAATCAACTAGGTTGGAAAAGACCTTTAAGATCATCAAGTCCAGCCATAAGCATAGGACTGCCAAGACCACCACTAAACCATGTCACTGAGGGCCTCATTTACACAGTTTGTTAACACTTCCAGGGACGGTGATTTCACCACTGCCCTGGGCAGCCTGTTCCAATGCCTGAGCACCCTCTTGGTGAAGAAATTTTTCTTAATATCCAGCCTAAACCTCCCCTAGCACAGCTTGAGGCTGTTTCTTTTTGTCTTTTTGTCCTATTGCTTGTTACTTGGGAGAAGAGGCTGACTCCCACCTCACTACAATGTCCTTTCAGGTAGTTGTAGAGAGTGATAAGGTCCCCCCTGAGCCTTCTCTTCTCCCAGAGTAAACACCTCCTGTTCCCTCAGATGTTCCTCATCCGTCATGGAATCCATAGCAGTCACTGAAACAAAACCGCCCAGAGCTCTTACAGGTGCCAATATCACCAGCCTTCCTATACCACTAATAAGACACCATACATGATGGATCCGTGATGATCTATAAAGCCTTTGAAGCATCACAGCAAAACACTCATTGCAACATCAACTGTTCATGAATCATGACACAAGAGGGCAGAGAACAGACATATGGAGTCCTCAGTAGCTGCAGCACAGCCTGGGAACCCTGAGAACTTCTGTAGTGGCCAGCATCTTCTGGATAGTAGCATGCAACTTCCTAAGGTAGCCACAGCATTTCATCCCACAGCTTGTTAGCTCAGAGAATGCTCTTGCAGGTAAGAGCTCCCTGGGAGAGTTTCAGTCACTAAGCTCTGAAGTGAGCTCTTCACAGCCTTGCAGAAAATAATTTTTAATATGCTGACGTCCGGCTTTTGCTTTTGCTCACTTTGTGCAACACTTTGGATGTGCAACATCTCCTTAACCACTGCTCAATGCTGCATGGGCGAGCTGGACTGCGGCCACTTCCAGAAAAGACCTTGGAGAAGACTAGCACCACATGCCAGTCACTGTCTTACAACATCAGCAGGAAAAATCCCACAACACGCACCTCAGAACAATCCAGAACTGGCAACCCAGAACCACGCAGCCTTTTGCTCACTCCCCCCACCTCCCCTTGCTCCCACCGCTACCAGAGGGATGGGGAGGAGAATTGAAAGAATGTAACCCTCACAGGTTGAGGTAAGAACAGTCCAGTAACTAAGGTATAACAGAAACCATTACTGCTACCACCAGTAATAATAATAATGATGAGGGAAATAACAAGGGGAGAGAAAAAAACCACTCACCACCTGCCGACCGATACCCAGCCCGACCCAAGCAGTGATCTAACCCTTCCAGGTAACTGCCCCAGTTTATATAGTGGGCATGATGTGCTGTGGTATGGAATACCTCTTTGGCTAGTTTGGGTCAGGTGCCCTGTCTCTGCTTCCTCCTGGCTTCCTGTCCTCCCTGGCAGAGCATGAGACTCAGAAAGTTCTTGGTCAGAGTAAACATTACTGAGCAGCAACTAAAAACATCGATGTTATCAGTGCTGTTCTCAGGCTGAAAGTCAAAACCACAGCCCTGCACCAGCTACTAAGAAGGAGAAAAATGACTGCTACTGCTGAACCGAGGACAGCACCACAGAGTACCACGTCAGAGAACGGGATATGGATTGCTTTGAAGCCTCACCCTGGTTCTGTGGCATCAAGGATTTGAGACAGGGATAGACTATTGAAGGATAGTGGTGTGGTTTCTTTATTCCACTCATGTTTGTTTGCAGTGGGTTGTTTGGTGCAGATACATAAAACCTGTGCCAAGCATTCAAGTACAGATAAGCTACAGGTAGACAATGAAGAGGCAAGACCACATAACCACTTCTACAGCTATGTTACATAAGATGAGGAAATAGTTTGTGGGTACCTATGTGCAGGGAGAGATATGGGTAAGGAGAATTAAAGCAGTGGAATAAAATTTGAAGAGTGCCTCCAGAAAATGGCAAAAAGCTGAGCACAGAAAACCTCCCACCTGGAAGATCCATGGGGATTTAGGAACGCTTGCCATGGTCTATGTAAGTGGCAATGGCTGAATCATTTAAACTTAACTGTGCTAAGCCCTAGCATTGTGCAGAGAACTGGATGGGGTTTGGGGTGAGTTTCTTTTTTCCAGCTGAGGGTAAACAAGCTGATTGGTGAATATCTGAGCTTTGTTCCAGCTCAGCTGCAGGGCACATCTGCACAGCAGCATGGAGCTGCAAGCACTGCATTAGTGGGCAAGAAGAAACAATGCCAATGGCCATAACCCAGACAGCAAGTCCTTTGCTAGCATTTGTGCCCTTGTAACATTCTTGTTGCTGCTACACAAGCTGTCCACAGGGAAGCTGAAATGTCCACGTCTGCTCCCACTATCGTCACATCTTTCTTTGTGGCACTAGCTCGCTCACCCCCAGGGTTTTCACACAGACATTGGCCAGGCTCTGTCCGGCTCTGTGCTCATGCCATCATTTCTTCACACTGCTCAGATACAGAGAGGAAGCTTTATTTCTCTGTAACCACAGTAGTAGAGAATGTGAGGAGTGAGGGGAGATGCAGAGAAGCAACACAAATGCACACGCATGCTCTGCTGAATCTGTCCATGCCTGTGTATTTCTCTGAGAAAGGGCAATGCAGGCCTGTGCCATGGTTCTGTGTCCCACTTTCTCCCTGTGTAAAACAGGAATAATGATAGTGACCTAGTTCACTAGGGAGCCTGGAAAGGCCAGTTAATATTTCTAAGGGTCTTTGAAAATAAGAAGGTCTGTATCGATGCTAAGTGTTATTATTCATGTATTGTAATTCTGGCCTATAAGGGTCAGTAGATTTTTAGTTACTCCAGCAGCTGAAAAAGGGGGTTCATATCATATTGCATCTTTAGCTATATACAGATTAATAGCAGACACACAATTGCATCACAGGCATAAATATAAAGGTGAAATCTACACCAGTATTAGGCATTACAGTGCATTGCCTTGACACAAAGGAACTCTGGTTACCAACATCTGTGAAAGTTTAGCTGAAGTGATGTATAAAGACTTTGTACCAGTTAACAAAATCCAGCATTTGTGAGCTTGATCCTGCAATCTGAAATTTTCCATGGACTTTAGCATGAGCTGGAGTAATGCCCAAATCAGAAAGGTGAAGGGTAAGTATTTTACTATGCAACACGCATTAACCAAGGGGGTGTATAAATATATAGAAGGTACAGAGTAGTTTCATGGAGGTCTTTTCACTTAGAGCTTACTCACCCCTCTCCAAAAAGATCAGTGACACAGTGTAGCGTGGGTAATTCTAAAAATCATAAAAACATCAAACAGGGCTTTTTATAACATATCATGCTTTCCTGACATATATTGCTGTTCTGGCAGTGACTTATATGCTACACATTTCCAAGATCACTGCTTCCCCTGTTTGGATTATGCTGACCTCCCAGAGGAGGTGACTGCATATTGGAACCTTGCACCGGGTAATGGAGAGAAAAAAGGACAGGACTCGCATGCAGGATACCACCTTCCCAGCAGAGGCAGGTTTATTACTTCATTAAATCACATGGGAGAATTCCATCATGTGACAAATGAAGACAAACCGAATATTTTCACATTATTTAGAAGTTACTTTGATGTGTTACACATAATGCCCTGGAAGATGGTGCCTATTTGCCCTAATTCTACTTCTCTGTTACAGAGCTCATCTTCTTTTACTTTGCATTCTCAAATAATGGCTGGGGAACATGATGACATTGCTTGTGCGTTCAAGGGAGAGGGTGTGTGATCAGTTATCCAGGACACAGGCAGAAATGTTCCCTTCCTCATGAAGGTTTCACTCTCTCCCCCTCTCTCAATTTTTGGGTAGGCACACAGAGCCAACAGATGCCTTATGGAATCTGAACAATATAAGATGGAGTGGCGGAAGAGTTTCTTCTGTTCTTATGTATTTCCATATATTACATTTAATATCATAACAATAAGAAGAACAAAAAGAAGTGCGAATCTTGACTGTGGAGAGCCGTATTTTCCCTGTTCCCTCCTGTTTCTTTAAGCAATAGAAAGTCAATGGGCTTTTTATATATGAGGCACATCTGAAGCACTGAAGCTCTTATCCTCCCTTCATATATGAATAAATGAATTTGTTTACTCTGCTGTCTGAATAAGTGTGCTTCAAAACAATGACAGATTTCAGTGCATTAGCTCCAGCACTTCTTTGCAGCAGAGCCTTTCTGTCTTCCACATTCCTGAGAGCAGCAACTCATAGCATTTCCTACACGAGCTCCTCACACACCACCTCGTGACTGCAGGGAAGACTGCAGCATGTATAAGAATGTCACCCAATACTACACCTGTCAATTTCTGGTTGAGATACTGGAATAACTTTCATCCCTCCGTATTTCCCTGAAAGCGGTTTTCTTTTCCCCAAATCTGCTACAACTTCTCTATCCACTTACCACTGCACAGCCGCGTGCTTTTTAATGGCTCTTGGCATAACCATCCATGTTTTGAGGTGACATTTCAGAGGTGCTTTGGCTTTTTTTCACAAAGAACTGTTACAAGGAATTGGTATTTTCTGTTAAGCTTGGCTGCTAAATTTCTCTCTAGCTGTACTATTTAAGAATTCAGTACACTATTAACAAACACACTAACTCTTCACTGTAAATGGTTATGCTCTGTATGGCTTTTTCCTATATCCTGGAACTATTTACATTGTGAGTCATTGATTATTTATGGAGATATCCATGGTGCTTTTCTTGGACATGCCATGTAAAAAAATCAGTAGGCTGGAGGGAAAGAACAACGGGGAGCTCTTGGGAGTGGACTTTTAGGTTTATTTTTACATTTTGAAAAAATCTTCAGCACCATCAAAAATCACTATTAACACTTGGCATTTTTCTATCGTCCTTTGTTGGAGAGCTTCAGATGGAGACAGGCTTCCTGGAAGCAAGCGTAATGACAACACTACCTGCGGCGTTATGATCTCCATTGCACAGGCAAGCTGCATGAAGCCTGGAGAAATTATAGGCTCAACCCTAAAGCTAGTAGGAATTCTGACCCTGCTGCTGCTGGACATAAGGTGACATGGTTGATGACTTTCCAAAATCCAGGATGAAGTGTGTTTGTGGAGCAAGTTTCAGAACTGAAGTTTCCTTAATTTGACCCCATTTTAGAGTACTGATGGTCCCAAAAGGACCCCCTGTTGCTTCCTGCAGTGAGAATATAGGGTGCTTCCCCTGGGACACCTGGACACAGCAGACACTGTGCATTCTGGGCTAGGTTTTGGTTTCAACAGACAGGACCTTCAAATTGCTTTTCATTTTTGATTTGATTTGTATTATGTTTCTAATGGGGTGGTTTGAAATGCTGTGTATGTGAGAGAGGAATAGAGGGAATGGCATGCTACCTAGGGACAGAGGAGTCCAACCTGCTTAAAAGGGAAATGCTGCTGGAGAAACACAAATTGGTGCAAGCCACATCATTAGGAGAAACTTGTCTATCATTAAGCTCTACGTAGTGCACCCTGTGAGCCTGAAATAAGTCTCCAGGGGATATACAATCATACTTGCCACATGAGTGGAAATGCTGAAGATGAGCCACAGTACAGTCTGGGTGTCCACCTCCCACCTGTGTTAGCATCATTATATGCATGTTGGGCTGACTTAGCACGCTGAGGAGGAAGATGGCCATGCCATTGTCTTTTACCATCTGGGTAATTTACTCTGTGAGTTTCATAGAGAGGGAATTCATTAACGCAGATATGCTGAATGTAATTATTCAGATGATGCTGTGGGAGGAAGCCGTACAAAATTTGCAGAGTGAGTTCTGCTTGTACCCTGGGCAGTGCTTTTCTGGGTGGTCCTGCCTGAAAAAAAATCACATGTAGGAATGCCTTGATGACTCCTCACTGGGTCCCAAATGGCAGCTCCTCCCAACCGGCATCAGTGGGAGATGTTCTCACTAGGCAAGGGCAATATTAGAAGACTCCCAGTTAGTATCCGTCACAACAGAGAGGGAATCTGTGGGAACTGCTGATCATTTATATCAAAATTAATGAGATTTTCACCCTCTGAACACGAGGGCTGAGTTGTATGCTGACTACAGGGAAAAAAAATCCATCCATGGATATCTAGTTTGCCTTTTTTATTTATACTTTTTTTTTTTTCCAGGGGTCTTGTATAATTGATGATGCTGCCTATTTGGCAAAGGAATTTTCTAAGCACAAAATTCATTTTAATAGTTATTTTTGCCCATTAAACAAACTGTTGTTTTTTCCCTCCTACATCTGAAGCCAAAATCACAGGACCACAAAACAAATCAGCTTAATTTCACTGTGAACTTTTCTTTTGACATCCTTCTATTTTTCAAAGAGAATAAATGTGTTGTTACATGACTGCTCTTTTCCAGACAGAAGAGGCAGAGAGCTATTTTTGAAGCTCCTTAAATCAGAAGCTCTGGCTCTTTACAAAAGCATCCCCACAGGATATCAGGACTGTGTTTGGAAACATATGTGATAAAAAAAATCAAACCATAAAAATGAACTGGGATCACCTTGTAATTGGGCAGAGAAGACTTCCCGCTGCTGCCTGTATTTTTGTTAAAAGCCAGTGCTTCTGCATTTCTCACCTTTTGCTGCGAGAGATTGTACACAAAATCCCTGATTGCCAAGCAAATCAAAGACAAGAGGGAGACCCCCTGTTTGGAGGAGACCACCCCCCTCCTATATTCTCTTATACTGATATTATGTGGGGAAAATTAGATGTACAGAATGAATCAAAAGTCGTTGTAAAAAAATAAAGTAAAAACACCACCACTGGAACAGAGCTATATGGGGGACCCGGAGGAGATCTTAGAATGCATCAGCCTCCATATACAGCAGCAAGCTAATAGGCAGTTCACTGAAGCTAAAGTATAACATAAACCATAAAATTACAGAGAAAATGGATGGAAATATAATAAAAAATAATTAAAAATCATGCAGGAAGGTGGCATATCAACGTGTGATGTAAATACAGACATAGGAAGCGCAGTTCATCATTTGAATGGATAATACAGTCGAAAATGGTAACAAAATTTGTAGGGTTTTAATCTTTTTTAAGGAAAAATGGAGAAAACCCCAATGATTCCAGCAACAACTTTGCATTTTCTTCTGTCAGATGGTGATTTCTCTGTTCTACTCAGCTGCAAAATTCTTAAGAAAAAAAAAACAAACAACAACCTACTCTAAAATTAAATTCAAAATAAAAAAATGAAGAAAATTCAATCATTTTCCTGGTCCTTAAGTATTAAACTTGCTATGGAAAGACACTTGTCTCTCCACAAATTAAGCATCATATGAACCTTCTAATAGAAACCAGACTCCTATTTTCTCTTGTCCACTGCTTTCCACTCCTCAATGAAATGAAATTTCAACACTGTTAAAGTCTTATGGTTAAAGCAGTTTTTTCATGTGGATGGAAGACAAAGCATTGAGAGAATACAGAAGTTAAAAATAGGCAGCAGCATTCTCCCTTCCTTGGAAACTTTTCTCCTAATATCTGCAGCCAGACATATTCAAAACTCAGCATTTCCCAGCAATTTGTGCATCACACTAATAATATATTCTTTTCCTTTCATGGACAATCACCTGGAATTAGCTCATTGAAAGCATGTTAGAACGTTCAGACTGCAAGCATTTTGAGGATGAAGTGCCTTTCTGTTTTCTGGACCAAGTCCTGATTCCTAAACACAAGGTCAATACTAAAATTAATCTTTTAGTATAAAAAATAACATTCATATATGAGAGTGCATCTGTATTGGTCTTTGAGTTCAGACAACAAATAAGAATGTATATGTGTATGTGTGCACACATAAATGTATTTTGAGCTGATATTTATAGTAGAATCATAGCATGCCAGGTTGGAAGGGACCTCAAGGATCATGTGGTCCAACCTTTCTAGGCAAAGCATGACCTAGGCAAGATGCCGCAGCACCCTGTCCAGCTGAGCATTACAGGTGTCCAGCACTGGGGAATCACCACTTCCCTGGGGAGGTTATTCCAGTGGCTATTGTTCTCACTGTGAAAAGTTTTCCTCTGTGTTCAGTCAGAATATCCCCAAGAGTAACTTGCATCCATTACCCCTCATCTTTTCCTTGTGACTACTCATAAAAAATGAATCTCCATCTTCTTTATAGCCATCCTTTAAATGCTGACACATGGTGAAGTATTTTTACATTTTTGCACCATTTTTTACATGGTTACATATTTTTACCTGTGTAAATACATACATATATATATCTATATGAACACACACACATGTGTTGAGAAGAATGCATGCTGGTTTTGATGGAACCCATGCAACAGTTGTATGTGGCAAAGCAAAGAGAGTAACAAGCCTTTTCCAGGCTACTGCACCATTTTCTTCAGCAAACATAGGTAGAGTTCCCAGACCAAGAGGAATCATTCTTTGCAATGCAACTGGCCTGCTTTTCCAAGACTTGGCAAGGCTGTTT
>JANHGB010048133.1:0-16380 GCA_026283785.1 Coracopsis vasa
AGGGTGCCCAGAGAAGCTGTGGCTGCCCCATCCCTGGCAGTGTTCAAAGCCAGGTTGGACACAGGGGCTTGGAGCAACCTGCTCTGGTGGAAGGTGTCCCTGCCCATGACAGGGGTTGGAACTGAATGAGCTTTAAGGTCCCTTCAACCCAAACCAGTCTGGGATTCTATGACTGTGGTGGCAGCTCCTTCCCATCCCTGTGGCCTCCCTGTCCTCTGTGGCATCCAGCAGGTAAACTTGCGCTAAAGAAATAAGTGCAAAGTGATGGCAGTGTTGGCTGAGGTCTGTGTTAAGAACATAAAAGGAACCCCAGCTCTATAACGTTTCACAGTTACTGCCCACAGGGTGTCAAACCCTTCAGGATACCACAGCACTTGGCTTCATGTGAAGGGTAAACCAAGGGCAGGCAGAAAAAAAATCCTTGTTGTTTTAATATTATTTAACTTCAAGTTTTCCAAGTTGCTACAAATAATAAGGAGTAAATTTAAAAGGGACTGTGAAAAATAGGGCAATGAACATCTGTGCTCTGTAGATTTATTTGCTACAAACAAGCAGAAGAGTGAAAGCAGGAGCAGGAGTCATTCCTCAGTGGTGCTTGGCTGTTGCAAGGAGCGTGTTTGCTGCATGGCAAAGAGCAGCGCGGGGTGAGAGGAGAGAAACCCCAGCCTCGAGCCTCTGATGTTAATCTTTGTGATGGGGAGGGAAATATTGACAGCAGGATGGTGCTCTCTGGCTTGAATGACAGGCCATATGTTTGTAAAATAGGCTGAAGTACCAAATAGAAAAGGCTTGGGCAAGTGGAGAGGGGGAGATGTATTTTCTCTTTACATGTAAAACTTCCAACACTTGGCAGGAGCCCAGCGACAATTAATCAGCAGGAGCCTTTTAGAAAGCCTCTTCCTAGGAAATAAGGGTACAGAAAAAAATCCTTTAAATTAAACATAATTTAAAACAAAGTAGGGTGTCGGGGATGGGGGGGGAGAATGGACTTTTGATAAATACAGATTACTTGGTCTAAATCCATCAGGCCTGATCCTGGTCTAACACCCATCTGTGCCGCCGTTTGCATAGGGCTGAGCAGGGTGGTGGGGTCCGGGGGTGCCCTGGAAGGGGCAGTGAGGGATGGGGTGTGGAGCAAGGGGCACATCCCGGCAGCCCCCAGCCCCGTTGTGCTGCGGAGGAGCGGGGCTCTCACCATGCAGCAGTGAGCAGGAGAAATGCTGCTGGGGGGGGGAAGGCGAGGAGGCGGAGATCGGATTTCTAAGCACCCTTGAAACCAAAGCTGCACTGTTTATAAACTGCCATAAATATTAATTGATATTTAATAAGGTAGGCAAACACAAGGGAAAGTATTGTTTTGGCCAACTCCTACACAGCGATCCCAGCCAAGCGTGAAAGAGTTTGTGTAACTTTCCTCAGGGGTTAAGAGCAGGTCACGGAAGGTCCCTTTTCCTGGCCGGTGTCCCAGCTTTTTAAGCTATAAGGGAACATAGGAGGCTCCTGGGAATTTAACCCAAATACCTGCTGTCTGCAGGGTGAAACTACTTGGCTGCACACAGTGAAGTGCGGAGCCTGGAGCATGGGCATCACCACCCCTTACTGCCCTGCACCGGGGCTTTCCAGGGGGATTAAGCTGGAAAGGGGGTGACTGTTTTGTCAGATGGGAAGGCTGATGAGGCAATCTCGGCTGTGAATTGATATGCTTTCCCACATAACTTGACAGCTCAAACAGGTGGTGAATGGCCCTTCCACTAATTCACATTGGGCTCTTGTCCCGAGCCTCGTGCAGATAAAATGACATAGAAATAGGTCAGTGTGGGGAAAGGAAAAGCTTTGCACTCCCCACTGCGCCTCAATTCTCACCAACCCTACTCTGTAATACAAGTCCCTTCCAGGCTTTCTTTGCATAATCTGTACCACCAAAGGGTGGAGCAAAATTCAAGGGAATGCATTCCCACTGTTGCTTCTCAGGGACTTGCTGAGATTTCGCTGCCAGCTCCACAAAGAAGAATCATAAGAATATATTTAATAGGTTTATTTCTCTTTATTTCTGTTATCATGCACAGGCTCATTCATGGGTTTGCACTGAGACTGAGAGGAAAAATCAATGTCGGATAGAATGGAGGCTGATATGATAAAATTAAGGTCTAAGATTTCCTGGCTGTGGAGCTACACTCGGAGTCAATCTGTTATGGAAGCATGGACTTGCAGTGAGTTCATGTGGGGGGTTCAGATGTGAGCCTTCTTCTCGCCAGCTCTTCTCCCTGTAATGTGGGAATTGCTCCATACCCAGACCACCATCCCACTGCTTCTTGCTGCTGGTGAGGTTGAGCTTCCACAGCCACTGGTCCCCAGGATATTTCCTTACTCTTCTACATGGGGAAATAGCCAGGTCTGGAGAGAAACATCCATTCGAACCCACAGCTGCAATGCAGTGCGTTTATTCCACAAGAAATCTCATTTTTAAGGAAATTGAGGCAACGTCTACTCTGATCACTCACAATTTCCACCTATTCCTGTGATTTTCCTCCTTGTGTTCAGGTGGGGGTAGCAAAGCGCTTTAGTTACCCCACTGAAATGCCCTTTGAGTCGCTCCTTGAGCAGCAATAGCAGCCAGGACACTTCTCACTGCAACACGCAGAATACTTGGAGCTAAGGGGAAATCAGATGAGTTTGAGGAACACGACAGCTCCTGAGCATCAAGGAAAAGTTGGAGATTTCACAGTTTTGGATGGAGTTATTTTTGCTTTGGTTTGCCTTTCCTTTTCTATTTCCTTGGGTTTGGGAGGAGGAGGATCCTCCTCATTTAACCAGATGCACTTCACTGATGAGCATCACCCTGCATTGCACCTCCTTTGGAAAGCACTTGGCATCCAAAAGCCAACCCCGACTGCAGAGCTAAACGTCGCTGCCGGTATTCAAATGGCAGACAAAGACAGCTTCACAATAGTTGCCTGTCTGCGTCGAGTCAACCAGTTTTTAATTACAACACCCCACAGTGGAAACTTCACAACACATTTTATCCGTGCGTTAAATTGAATTAAACAAACAGAGCCCTAAAGAAAGCATTTCCATTTGTCACAGCGGCCCCGGTGCCGGAGCAGGGTATTTCCTGCGCTTACACATGGGTTATGGCTCAGGATTGACAGGGGTTACCTTTGATGCAATGCAGATGGAAAAGCAAAATGTAGGGATTAATCCCTCTCTCGCCAGATTATGCAGAAGCGGGAGCAGGTGGCAGGGGAGGCCGAGCCCTTTCCATTTCTCATTATGTCGATGTCTGCGGCGCCGGCCGAGCCGCCGGCGAGTGTGTTATGTGATATAATTGTGAGATGGGAAACAGTGAGGGAACTTCTTCCTTTGTATTCCAAAGGCCATGATGGCATCTTTATTTGATAAAGGAATTGGATTATGTCTAATCCCCGCACTTGGAGATGTTTTATTACTCAGAAAACACTTTCTCAGTGGCGTCTCTGCCGCCGCAAGCGGGGTGTGGGATGTGACTTACGGGAAAGCCGAGTTTTCCAGGGATGAACAGAAATCCTCAGTTCTTTCTTTGGGGGCTGGGTGCAGTGTGTTTTTATTAAGTCTCAGTTCCAAAAGTAGAAGCCAGGCTGAGCCTTTTAATGAGCATCTGATTAAGAGCCCAAAGCTGGAGCCACCCAGCTTGTTAGGCAGGCGCTTAAATCAGTTTATGCTCTGATTCAGGATATTGTGCAGGAATTTAGATTCTTTCATGATGAATAATACATACATGAAATGTGAGCTCTGTAAATTTAGGGAAACGAGCTGTCAAGCTACCCAAGGAGTACAAATGAGGAGGTGAGTGCCATGAGCACAACACCGCACATTGTCTCAGGAACTTCCTTTGGCACCGGCGGTGGGACACACTTCACAGATCAAAATAGAAGCTCAAAGGGGAGAAGAGGAATGATGTGGCCGGGGAGCGTTCAGTGGTTTAGATCATTTGGAATGCTGTGGTGGGCTTGGAGCTGGATGCTCCAGGACCTCAGGAGGATCATGGGCTTTTTGGAGGAACATGCATCGTGTTGCACCATGTTGCCCCAAAACAGACTCAGCAAACAGAGCAGGAGAGGTCCCTGTTTAGTCCCTGCACTCCTATATCTTCTCCATGTCCTCACTGAGTGCTTCCCAGCACTGTCTCATGTCAGTAGTCAAAGTTCCCAAGCAAAGCTATCTGCTGAATGTTGTTAGTGTTGCAGGTCAGGCGTGCTGGGAGGAGAAGCCTCCCTCACCCCAGTGAGCTCCAGCCTTTTAAACCAAGGTAATCCCCTCCCTGGAGCCAGGCCTTGTGCTGCTGAAACCAAACCCCTCTGACCCCGAGCAGGCATTTATCATACCTGAGGGCTGGGCAAGGTTCACTGAACTTCAAGCAGGGCTGGGGCCGGGTGGGAGCTGGGGGAAGCTCTCTGGTTTCATCTGCGGTTGGCACTGACTTTTGAAGCTGGTTTTGGCCAGAGAGCCAAGCAGTGGGAAGCTCGGAAAGGGAAAGGTCTGGTGGGGAAGGCTGCCCTGTGCTGGTGCTGTGCTTGGCTCAGCACCCTGCTGCGCTCGCACCCCGGGCTGCCAAACTCTATTTGCCTCTAGGGAGATGGATGGAGTCCCTCTCATCTCTGCTCTTCTGTTTCCTCATAGTTAAAGTCAGTGAAATGATCCTTACCTCCATTGGCATTTAGGTTTTAGGGTTACTCTGGGCTTTTTCCTTTCCTTTAAATTCCATTTAAGCTCCACTTGCGTGGCTGAGTTACAAGTGCTGCTGCAAGCATGGGATATGATTGCTACCTGCTCTTCACCAAGCCTGTTTTCTGTGGGAATCTTGCTTGTTTGGGAATAGGTCAGCTTTCTCCCTGGAGACAAACTTTAGAATGAGCATTTTAATGCAGGGACCCATTTTGGGGTGGGATGTGGGTATGAGGGGGGTGTGCATACGTGTCCATGTACCGTGCTGACACCTTCTGTGTTGGAAATCTCCTCCTTGTTTCTGTGCTACTCATAAAATCTCTCTTGCAAGCTGGAGGGGAAATAGTTTTAGAAATGCAATGCAAGGAAGAAATTAGCTTTAAAAATACTGAAGTTTAGAGCTTCAGAAGATCATCGTGGGGGTTTCTCCAGGCATATGGTTTGGCTTGGAAGGAGCCTTAAAGCTCATCCAGTTCCAGCCCTCTGCCATGGGCAGGGGGACACCTTCCACTAGACCACGTTGCTGCAAGAGTCACTAAATGTCCCTTTCTTCAGAGGAGGAACAAAAGCAAGGCCATGGATTGTATTGGCCAAGGTGCAAAGAGATCAGAGGGATGTGCTGGGGGTGCCTAGGGCAGGTTGAGGGGCTCTGAGCCCACTTTTCCAGTGCTTGCACCTTAAAGCTTTTCTCTGCTCTGCTGCACTCGCTGCTGCCTGCCTGGGAGATGCATCACCTTCTCCTGGCTGACCAGTGGGCAATGCACAGCAGCATTTTATTCCTGAGGCCGGTATTTCACTATACAAGTGCTTTTGAAATCAGGAAAAATGGGTGGAAATTGCAGTGGGCTTAGCAGACAAAATTGAGCAGTTGACTGTGGCAAAGCATACAGTACTTAAATGCAAGAGCTGATCTAATCGTTGTTCGCAAGGAAGCTTTTTGCTGCATTTTAGCACACAAAGCTTTTCGTTTTCTCTTTTGTGGCTTGAGCTGCTATTTAAGAAAGCAAAAATCAATAAACCTTTCCAGCTTTCAATCTTTTGCCCCAAAAGGTGTTTTTTTGGGTAGTGTTTTGTCATTCATAAGCTGTGGCGACAAATCCTTGACATCATTCGTGGATAATATCGATCAGCTCTTCCGTTGCGCCAAAGGACAAATAGAAATCATTTATCTGTCTGGACTCCAAAACAGCAAAAGACAAAGGGCTCTGCCAGCCACCCATGACAATCAGCAGCTGAAGGTATTAGCAGGGGGTCAAGTTCAGAGGTCAGTGGTCAAACAGGTTGTCATCAGTTTCTCACAGCTATCAGAGTGGAAAAACCCAGCTGGGTTTATTAGCCAAATCCAGGGAGGCTGGAGGCGGTGGGTGCTCCGTGGCTGGGGATGCGCCTGCTCTGGGTGCTGTTATTCGCTTCCTGGTGCAGGATGTGTTGGAGGTTTGGGTTTATTCATTGTAAATACAGGGTCTTAATTCCACCTTCACTGTGGGAGCTGCTGGGGCTAAAAGCCAGGCTCAGGCAGACAGGAGGAGCTGTGGTTTTCCATGATCTTGTCAAAGCTGGCATTGCTCCGAGCAATTCCAGGATCTGTTTGGTTTGATGTTGTTAAATGATTTTGTTCAGTCTTCTGCACTTGTTTTGGGAACAGCTTCTTCTTGTCTGCCTCTTCATACTTATCCACAGTTAAAATAGACACCTATGTGGTCCTCCTTTCTCCAACCCCATAAAGAACATGGGCTGCTCTGAGTTTTATGGCAAGCTCTTGATCCATCATTCAGGCAGGACAGCTAAAGAAATCGTTCAGGAAGCCAAAAGGGAAGGCTCCAACCAGAGCTGCTTGTCTGATCCACCCATTGGCTTTCCATAAACCTGGACTGAAGGCTTCCATCAGTCAGCAGGCACTTCAGCCAAAATGACTGGAGCAAGAGAAGAGGCTGTAGGTAGTAAATAAAGACAGATCACCATTTCCCTGTGCTGCTGAGGCATGGTGAGGCTGTACACCAGCGATGCAGCTCCAGCATGCAGCCCTGAGCATCACAGCTCTCCATAAGGAATGCGCTGGTGTCAGGCAAGGGGCTGCAAAGGGTTTTACATGTGTCTACACCCAGCTTCAAAACCAGATGTAGCAAAGGATTACATTAGTATTTCTTGTTTGCATTTACTCTACAATAGCAGCTCCTATTTTTCCATGTTCTGAACACTTCCATGGCTCTTTCCCCCTTTCCCACCCTTGTCTCACCACAGTTATTCTCCAGGTTTTTATTTTAGGGGGCTGGCAAACAGAGATTCAGCTTGTATTTAACCACAAACACCTCAGTGGGGTTTCGCTTGGAGATGATGCTCACGCAGCACTGACAACTGGTCCAGGCAGCCTGGGGAGAAACATGCTCTACACATACTTGGAGGTACCTTTTATTTAAACTATGACAACTTTCCTTCCGTTCATCAACAACCAGTTGAGGCCATGAAGACTTGACTACAAGAAACAGGCATCTTACAGTGCTGTGCAAGGCGCTCTCTTCGCATGTTAGATAGATAGCTGGGGAAGTACTTGTGCAAACGTAAATTCCCACTGGATAAATCAGCTGGGTACCTGATGCTGGGAGCCAGCATCACTCCTTCACACTGCAAAGTCGATGTGGTAAATGCAGCTTTTTGCTTAAATTTCTTCTCAGAGATAGAAATTCTCCCTTTTATTTTATTTTATTCTCCCAAGGACACTGTCAAGGTCACCACGAATCCTGATGCTCCAAAGAGTGTATCAGGGATACAAACCCATTTCACCAGGCTATTGTTGTATGTATCCTCCTGTGCATCCAACTTCATTTCCACTTCAATTTTATCAACCTTCCGCTGGAGACTCAAGGAGATAGGAAACAAGTACTGACACGAATTAGCCCGGAGATTGACTGATATAGCTCAGCCAGGGAATCCTGGGTAAAACCTTCTCTGGGCTCGCTTTTCCTCTCTCTCTGCCTCTTTTTTCCCCTCCTTTCCTTTTTCTCTTCACCCCTTGTTTTTATCCATGACAACTGTCTTTGTCAGGCGCCTGTCAGAGATGTCACCAGGCCTGTCCAGGATGACAGACAGGGCAGGAAGCCTTTTGATGGGGTAATTTGCCAAAAATGCCCAATGCTGTGTATTAAAGATGGCAGCGGGTGGCAAAGGCTCCAGGGAAGAGATCCTCATTAGGCAGCCATGAGTAAAACCCACCTTTCTCTTCCCAAAGCTGCTGTGAACCCCAGAGGTGCTCATGCCTTTGTTTTAGGGAGCTCATGGAATTGCTCCACTGCCTTTTGGGAGAGCCTTGCTCCATCCGTTGATGCTCTGGGGATATCTTGGTGTGTGTAGGGTGGGCTGGGGAGGCACCATGACATCCCCATTCCACCTGCTTGCAGCCTGTCCCCCTTTGCCACAGGCCTTGGGGTGCTGTGATGTCTCTGGGATGAGTATGGGAAGAGGAAGATGCTCTCGGTGACGCACTGCTGATGTCCAGTGTGGTAAACAGGTTGCTGTGGTGTTTCCTGCTCTTCACTGCACAAACAGGCTTTGTGGTGGTGTCAGGTGCTGCTGGTGGTGGTTACAGGTTTTACTGCGCTCAGAAGCAATGGTCCCAGCAGAGGAATGGGCTTATTTCATAGCATCCCATCAGCGCTCCAGGTGGGAAGTGCCCA
The DNA here is from genome assembly GCA_026283785.1 of Coracopsis vasa. NCBI lineage: Eukaryota > Metazoa > Chordata > Aves > Psittaciformes > Psittacidae > Coracopsis > Coracopsis vasa. The sequence continues at coordinate 8,373 of JANHGB010048133.1, forward strand.
GTTGGAATGCTGTGCAGAGGGAAGCTGTGGTTCCCCTGTGGGGCAGGATAAGGACAGGGCTGCTGGAGCAGTGTGGGGCTCTGCTGCCTCCCCTCTCTGCAAACTTCATCCCCTCTTCTTCCTCGCTGGGAAATTTACGCCCTTTGGGTTCAAAAAAAGGCTCCTGGAGGAAAAGAGAAAAGAGAGAAAGAGAATGAAAATGATTTTAATTTTTTTTTGGCGTCGGAATGAAGCTGATATTGAAAGTGAGTAAATTTTAATGAAACGGTGCAAAAATGACATCATTTACTCAGAAATCATTAATTTGTCAGCATTAATATTTCAGCTACAACATTGCCTGTCATTCTGTGCCAGCAATGACTGATAAATCTATAAAAGTGTGCTGCTAATTTACTGAATATTTATGTGCAGTGTCATTTGCAGAGGAGGGCTTGAATTTATTTCACTCAGTATTCAGCTGGAGACCATTTCTAGCAAACCTAAAATGAGCAGCGCCAGCCTGTGCAGAGCAGAGCTGGCAAAACTTCTTCAGGAGCACTTTAAAGGGAGAGGAGCGCTGGCAGGAGGCTGCGGCATTCCCCATGGATGAGGCTGTTCCAAGGCAGTGTCCCACGCGGGTGGCTTGGGACAGGGCACGGCAGCTGCCAGCCCTGGGGCTGTGCTGACATGTCTTTGTCATCTCCAGAACATTTTTCATCTGCAGACCTCCTCAGAGGTGTCAGTTCATCCGTTCCACATCCCCAGGGGATGCGCACGTGTTGGGAAGGAGCAAAGTGTTCCCTGTGTTCCCTGACTAGTGGTTGGGTGGGAATTCCTGTGCCAGGTTGGAAAATGCAGAATGGAAAATGCAAAGCTGGGTGCGAAGTTTGAAGGAATGAGGTGGGAATGGGAAATTTTGGGTAAGTTGTGCAGTTCAGATGGGTTGGAGATGGTTTGGATTGACCTTTCCATGGAGTTCTGGCTGCCTCTGGTCAAGCCCTTCCTTGCGTGACATGGGGCCATGTGCAGAGGACACTTTGGCTCCCAGCACGGAGCATCCACAGCAGGCTATGTGCTGTGGTGAGGATTAATCATGCCAGAGCCTTCCCGCAGCTGCAGCTCCCCAGTGTTAGTGCTCTGATCCCTGTTAACCTCCCAGGAATACTGTCCTCTGGTGCTAGGTGGGATGCAGCACAGCCATCAGCCGGGGTGTGCTTTGGGAAAGGGAGTTCTTGGACGGATGGCTTGGTCACCAAAAAATGTGATTTTGGGAATGCCAGAACCTGTTTGGAAGCTCAAGCTGAGTCTGGACAGTGCTTTTAGGTAGAAAGAAACAAGAAATGGATTTTTGGTGGCTTGAAAATCACGTTTCCCTTTGGCAGTTTGAGAAGGGAATTTTTGGAGTGTTCTATTTTGAAATTCCAGTTTTGGAATGAATTTATCAAGGGTGTTTTCAACTTTGGCATTATGGACTGTTGTAATGAAATAGGAAGCTTCATTTTGAGTTGAACTGAAGGGCTTTAGGTTGGCTGGGGCAAAAGCAAACATTTGTCAGGACTGGGGGCTTCTTCCCTGTAACCACTCAAGTCATAGAGCACAAAACGCTGTTACCTTCACCTCTGAAGCTTAGATGTCAAACACTGATGGGAGGTACAGGAGAGAGGAGGGAGCCTGCAAGGTGGCCAGAGCTCTGTACATGGTCTCCTGGCACCATTCCCACCACACGTCCCCATGGTTGAAGGTGCTGGTGGCTGCTCCTTGTTCCAGATGGGAGCAGTGCATCAGGCCCCTGAGTGCATGTGATGGGCTGGTTATTGACACACCAGCATCACCTCAGGCTTGCTTTGATCCTTATGAACCTCCTGAACATGAGAGCCGAGCCATCCGTTAGGCTGCAGACCACAGGAACTGCTGGTAATTAACAGGCAGATTAATCCAGTAGAACACAAGAGCCTTATTATAGTCACATTTTTCACTTTCATCAGAATACTATCATATTATATTAATATTTATTTCTCACTAATGGGCTGCGAAATGAGCTGGGGGATGCTCATGGGGGGATGTGGTGTTGGAAGGTGGGAGCAGTGGGGTAGAGGCAACGGGGACAAGTTGTGGGGAGCCTATTGCCTCCCAATAGCCCTGGGGCTGGGGGAAATGAGTGTTTGCCCATAGTGGCCTGCCCATGCCCTTTCCATACTCACCATTTCCCAAGTGTTGGGAATGTGGTTATGGTTCTGCCCCTGCTCACTTCCAAGGCACAGGGAGAGGGAGCACAGCTCAGGATGAAGAGACAAGCTGGACGATGCAGACCCTTCAGGTCTGACAGATTTGGGCAGTGCTGTCAACAAGACAGAGATTTACTTTAAAGAAGGGAAAAAAACCCTTGCTTACACTTCAGCCCTGCCACCTATTACTGTGGAAAATAAGGATGGCGTGAGAGCAAGGAATAAATCCCTTCTGAAAATATACTGGGTGAATGCATTAATTTTCCGTGGCACGTGGACGAGGGTCAGAGAATGAATTTTAAGCTTGATTCATTCTCCAAAACGAACCTTAAGCCTTTTAATTGTTGAGTGTTGGCATAAAAACACATTATTTATGAAGCTGTGGCTTGGTTCTACATGGCCCCTCTGCCTTTTTTTCTTCTTTTAAAGCAAATCTCATTTATTCTTCCTAAAAGGTGCTGTGGAATCTAATCTGAGCATTATGAATATTTCATCTTCAGAGCAGGGTTTACACAATACCAGTGTCTGGTGGCTCGGACGGTCCCTGCACAGCGAGCTCCAAAGTGTGGAGCTCCAGCAGATGTGCTCCAGTACAACACTGGCTTTCTGCTTGGTTCCTATCTACCAGAGCTTGTCAGTTAAGGTCCATCTCAGGCTGCTTCATTCCTGTGGCATCTGTTTCTCTATAATTCATGTGTGTTGCAATAGGCACTGAAGAGACCCTGCAGTCGTAGAACTTTATTGGCTTTCTTAAAGGTGAGATGATAATACAGTAAAAGCATTCCACAGGAGAGGAAAACTCCCGCTCCTCAGTTTAATCATTAGTAAAATATTATTTCCTCCAGTGTTAAAGATCTAATTGGCCCAATCAAAAGGCAAATTAATTATGGCTCATTTGGAGAAATCTGCATGTGTCCTCGCTTTTGTGCAGAGGCTGCATGGAAGAGCTGCGGCATTCCTGAAGCTGGCAAAGCTGGAGGCTGGGAATGCTGTCCTCTGCAGCACAGGGTGTATTCCCTCAGAAGGGACTTAGTGCTGGCTGGGACAAGGGAGAAGGACAGTGAGTTCTAGATTTTATTCTGGTTTTAAGCCTAAACCGCTCAGATTTTCCCTGTCGCTGTTTGGGATTTCCCGCTGGAACCAAGGGAATGGGTTTGTGCTGTTTGACCAAACAGACCAATTCCCATATCCACACCAGACCAAATCCCTTTTCTTCTGGGAAAACACTTTGTTTTCCAATTTCATGAGGTCTGTCACAGGGGAAGGAGCATTTTTTGGAATTGCATCCTGGCTTTTTGCAATCCACTGAAAATCTGTCCCTGTTCTCTTCTGTAAAATCATGGTCCCCACACCATTGGATGGGTTGGGAGACAAAACTCATAATTAGTTCAAATCAAAGCATGCTCTGGGATGTTAAGATAGACTCTTCTGGGCCTGTATGTGGTGTGGTTTGTGTAGGTCCATCTCCTGTCCATTCCCTGCAGGGAGGGTGAAGCATGTGCCAGCCTCCAGCACTGCTCTCCACCAGCTTTATTGTGTTAAAAATACATTGAACAATTCATACCAACAAGTCCCCGCAAACCAACAACCTGCAGCCACACCTCATTAATCCTAATTTCCTGTAACAGAGTACATATTAAATGATCTGACCCCCAAATATACCACAAAAGCACTTTTCAAAGGCATCTCGGACATCTTGAGCATCTACTGTAGCATCGCCCCAGTGCTCCACACATCAGTACCGGTCCCATGCAGTGCTCAGCATCAGCCACTGGGCTTAGGTGTGTGTCTGATCACAGGGTCTCTGTATTCCTGCACCAGTTAAATATTCACCACTGCCATATCCTGCTGTGCTTTGCACCCATGGCATTGCTGATGCCTTGGTGGGGAAGGTTAATACCCCCCCAGGCTGGGGCAGGGATTCCCAGCATCCCTGTTCTCTTCCCTCCCCTCCACTTTAGCATCTCCTCCTTCCAGGACTTCCCCACCCGGGGCCTCCTTTGTGCTTCCTCCCATTGAACCCAACCCCAGCTAAATGTTTTTCCTTCCAAGATATTCCCTGCATTAAGCTGAACCAGCCCAAATTGTCTCACCTTCCCCCCCCCAGCTCTGATAAATGCTCCCTCTGCAGTTAATGGAACCTCCCCGCACGTCCTTCATTTGTCAAAGATCGCAGCCTTTTACGGCGGGTCATTATTTCACCAGGAATTGGAACAGAAATATTTCCAGTCCACACCAAGCGATCTATTTCGCTTCCCCACCCACCACATTAGCCTCTGAATACTCTCATTATACCATTACTAATTAGAAATTCTCTCAAATTGGCGGCTGCATTAAAAAAAAAAGACAGTGTGCTGAGCATATGGCATAATATCCTATTAATGAACACTCTAAATTCAAACTCAGGTCAGCTGCTCATTTCTTGCTCCTGACACCCAGGCAAGGGGGGGAAAAGCAAGCTGCTTTTTTTTCCTCCCCTTTTCCTTCAAAAATGCATAATAGTCAATAGCAGGGATGCAGCCATGCCTTAGGCCAATGCTTTATTTCAGTTGGCTATTTTTTTAGGGGATTATTGTTGTCAAAAATAATAATAACAAATGTATATATATTATATATATATATAGGTTCATAAACCCATAGTGGAAGCTAATTGTTGGCCAATGCTCATCTGCACGTTGTGATGTCCCCTTCTTTATAAAGAACAGCAAAACAGGCCACATGCGCCACCAGAATAACTTCTGTCACATCACAAACAAGGTGAATGTCGTCGGAGGTTGTGTATGGTCCTGCCAGCACCAGGGCAGAGATGGGGTGAGGAGAGGAACTGCAGCAAACACACTTTATTTTCCCTCTTTTTAGTTAACTAACTGGGCTAATTGCACCAGACACTCGCACTGTGTGAGTGACTTTTTGGGTTGACCTCACCTTGTCCCTCATTGGCAGAGGCAGAACCAGGGTATGAGATGGCTCCTCAGCATCAGCTGTAAGGGTCGTGGGGGGTCATTGCAGCAAGGGGCTTCAGTGGGGGGGCCTGGGGATTGGCCAGGGACCTCAGCAGCAGGGATAGGGCACCCACTGCCGCTGCATCCCCACGGTGCTGCTGACGTTCAGGGAGCGTGTGAGCCCGGCTGCTTGCTGTGAGTTGCTCTAGTTGCATTTCTTAGGCTTGATGGACATCTGCCAGTGAGTGGGGAGGACTGGCTGTGGGTATCCATGTGCTTCTGGAGATGGACAAAGGTTACCCGCCTTGCCGAGGAGTATGTTATTAATTAGGGGGTTTTAATACCATTCTGCAATACAGTAAAATAGCAAATTCTTGTGCCTTCCTCTTCTCTGGGCAGAAGAGCTGTCAGGGCCTTAGGTCTCATCAGTCTTGTTGTCACCGAGGTTTATAAAACCACCAAATGATATTATGTCAGCTGATTCTTTAATGGGATAATCATTAGCCAAGACCTGAGTAAGGTTTTTTGCTTGCCATCACTAATTTCACCTCAAGGTGAACGCAGAGGCAGAGCCCTCCGGCACCGTGTTTGCTGTGATGTATGTACTCGCTCCGTGCCATTGCGCCAATTCCCGCTCCTCCTTCTGGGATGCGCCCTCAGTCCCTGGATAGCGATTGTCACAGTGGGATAAGTCACAGTGTGAAGGTTGTGACTGTTGTCCCTTGCAAAGAAACTTCAATGGGTGTCACAGGGCTTCTGGCTGCAGCCTGGAATTCACCTTATCCTGTGGTTGCCCGCTCACCCTCCGTTTAACCGGAGCATCGGCAGCAAGGGATGCAGGAGGGCAGTGTGACCTTCCACTAAAAATTGAAGAACTTTTGGCTTTGCAACAAAGTGAAACTTTTCAGTTGAAAACGAATATTTTGCCTCATCAAGAATCCAATTTTCTGTCAAAACAGTTTTCATTAAATATTTCCAAGCAGCCCCGGGTTAGTATTGATTTAAACTGCTACAAGAAAGAGAAGAATGAGGCTTTGTCTCCACAAAGATCATGTTTGCCCACCAATTAAAGTTACAGTAGAAGTGAGTAAGCGCTGCTGCCTCCAAAGGGGGCTTGTTTAATGAAACACACAGTAATTATCCTCAATAGCTGGCATAGGCTGGTGTCACAGCCAGACACAGGTCAGGACCCTGGGCACCGAGCACTGGGAGCAGGGCCAGGAAGTTTGTGGAGCTGCTGGGATGGGCTGCAAGGAAGGGGACCTGTGGAAAGACCTGACCTTCACACTCCTGTTGCCTGCTTGGTTTTCCAAGTGTTCATGAGCTATCATACCTCGTGCTTACTGTTTCCTTGCTGTTGCTGTGATTTTGAGTCCTGCTTTCTGTGGGACATCATTTGGACTGGGAAACTTATGGCTCATGGCCGTAAGACAGGCACCAGGGCTGAATGGTCCTCAGTAATCGTGAAGCTCCAGTCCCGGCCCCGTGAGCTGGGACGTTGTATATCAACAGCTTGTTGTCTTGCTGTGCTGCTTGTTATGGGGGATTTGGGACAGGATGGATGATGGGTGTTGGGGTCACTCAGCCTGAGGAGGACAAAGGGGCTGGAAAAGGTTGGGGAGAGCAGGGGAGGATCTGGAGCTGGATCTGTCCCTTCCAGCCAAGTCAGTCTCATGTTCTGAGGGTTAAAGCCAAGATGAGCGCTGTGCAGCCCAGGAAGAATTGAGGTTTTATTTCATTGGCACCGGGGTCATTCCTGATTTAATTATGTAAAAATTAATGTGAACGTCTTCCTTGGTACGTATAGGCCATCCATGGAAATTGAATTGGGTGAAATGCTGGTTAAACTAATCACTTGCAAGTCATTATGATGGCTAAGCACAGGGATGTTGTAATCTGTTGGGACTTCTCAAAGACCTGATTGAAGACCAAGTTTAAGAGCCACAGGTTTAATCAAAGGGGATCAATGGTGTTGCGCTGTGATTTTTCCTGTTAGCAAGGGGCTCCGAACCATTTCTTCCATGTCACAAACCTGAAGAGCTTCTTGTGCGCTTCCCAAACCCTTCCTGACCCAGCAGCTATGGATGGAGAGCTGCAACAGATCTTGGGGTAGTGATCAGCTCCTTGGTTTCACTAGCCAGAAACATCAACACTGCAGCATGGCACAAAATGCTCAGATTTTATATCCCAACAAGATCTATGGATTACCTAATCTGTCTTTATGTGTCACAATTTCCTTGTTATGTTGTATTTTCAGACCAGTAGCCTCTATTGCACCACAGGATTCGTGCTAGATAGGCAACCTTGGCTCAAATAAGAGGTAGTGAGAGGTGAGAGACCATCCTTTTCATAGTGCATTGCTCACATGCTTTGCTGATTACACTGCCCATAATCTACACCTCCACTCTATGAATTTGCCCAGTGTGGGCTCCTGCTATAGGTTTGTGCCATGAGTTCCTCTGCTGCAGGAAAGAGCCCTCAGTATCAGTATTTTCCCTTGGGAAGCTGAGTTATGTCTGAAGGGCCAAGCTGCTTGTTTCCTTCTGAAAGGAAGGGTCTGTGATTTAATCACTTAAATATAGATTTGGGAGCCTTATATTAGCACACCTTCCCCTGTTATTGCACACATGTTATGTATGTAAATGCATACATGCACATGTGTTATTACACACATGTTATGTATGTAAATGCATACATGCACATGTGTGCATACACCTGTGTGTGCAGTTTCAGTGCAGGCAGGGCTTGTTTGAGCCCTGCAGGGGCAAGGCTCTGATCCTGCAGTTTGCTGCTCTGCTGGGGCTCTATGGAGGAGCCTGGCCACAGGTGCAAGCACCCAAGTGGGGGTCTTGCAGGGTCTCT
>JANHGB010048133.1:16480-28185 GCA_026283785.1 Coracopsis vasa
GGTGCAAGCACCCAAGTGAGGGTCTTGCAGGGTCTCTTGGGACCTTGCTCCTGCAGTCATCACCTTTCTGTAATCTGGGTGCTGGATTTATTTGTATACATTTTAAAGGAATAAACCCCTCAAATCAGTATTTAGAAGTGCAGGAACAGCTTGCAGAGCATTTTATCCATCTACTAATACTAATGACCACCTTTGTAGGTAGCTGGAGGGTGCTGTTCCAGAGCTGCTTCCCAGGCTCTGGCAGGAGGCAGCTGATGTCCATTGCAAATCAAGATGCTGCTTGTAATGTTCACAAAAATGTAATTTGATTTGCCTTTGTCAACAAAATCTGTGGCAACATCCCCTGCCTGAATAAATATCCCTGCAGGGTAGCACATGCTTTGTAAATAATTTTCATTGTAAGCCCCTCTTCCTGGCGGGGTGGAGAGCTGAGAACATTCATCAAGTCACACATTAAGAAAATAATTTTCTTGTACCTAATTTGGGCAATAAATGAAGCCCACAGATTTCTGCCTCTGCAGCAAGGAAATGGAAAGAGCTGAGACCAGGGGGGTTTTGACATTGGGTCTCTTTTCGATGGCCATTCCTACCTCCCTGAGACCCCTGGCCAGCACCTCCCCATGAGCCTGGTGATGCGAGCACATCATCTTGTAGGCAGGGGGATGAGATGCTCCTTTGCAGTGCACCCCAAAAATCAAGTCTCTCATCCGTGGCCTGGAACTGAACATCTTGGATGATGCAAAGGCTGAGCAAAGACCTACCCAGCTGCAAGGACTCTTTGGCCAGGCCTGACCACTCCTGCCAGGCATAATGTAAGAAACTTGGGGATATTCACTTGCTTGCAGCCTGTGCCCATGACTGAGTGCAGAAGGGCTTGGACCCAAACCCCAGCCAAGGCCTCACTTGCCTCTGGCTCAGGCTCTGGGAGCTGCAGCCTGTGCTCTGCACCTTCAGGAGTCACCTTCAGTGCTCCTGCCCCTCGGGCTCTGCTCCCAAGCAGCACGGAATGGGCACATGATGAACCTATAGGACAGGGCTCAGTGGTTGGGAAGGAAACACGGAGGACATGGAGGAGTTTTGGCATCTGGTTAGCCACACTTTGGCTGACCAGACTGTTAAATCCCTACTTATTGACCCCTTGTCTTGGCAGGGAACTGGAGCACAGGCCTGTCTAGCTGGGAGAATACCAAGATGGGAGGACAGCTTTGTTTTTTCCCTTGTAGAAATGTAAATCTGTTATTTATATATGTTTTATGGATGGCATGTTCCTATCCCCAGGCATTTTGCATTGGAATTCAACTCATTGCAAGCCTATTACATGTTCACTAACTATAAACCATCTGATTTATATTCATTAACCAGTAGTAGACAGCAGCAGTGGCATAACTGTAGCACTGGACATGCCTCAGTCGACGGGTGAACTAAATTTCAGTTAATTAAGGTGCTGTAATTGTTGTCCAGTACAAGTGTCTTCAGGGCATTCACTTTGTAACTAATTTTTCACCCCAACCTTCCCTGCATACTTGGTTGCTGCTCTGTAACTTTGCTCAAGCCATAAATTATAAGGAAATCAGCTCTCCTGCTTTCCTGGTAGTAGAGGGCCCATTTTCTGCTTCTCACCAAGGACAGCGGTGGTTTAATGCTTAGCAAAGTGCAGAGAAAGCAGGAGAAGGATTATAATCCCCAAACCAGAATGGGAACCCACAGTCAACCTTGGCTTGCCTTCACTGGAGGCTTTTGCTCAGAGATGGCAGGAGATGCTCACAAGATGGAGCTTTGCCGACACAGCTTCAAACACAGCCTGGTTCAGAGGAGACCTGGTGCAAAACCTTGGATGGGTTAAATCTGGTTACCAAGAAATGAAATGTTCAAACACCAAAAGTCACCTCTCAGCTTTCCGGTCTGAAGCATTCCCATAATGTAGGAATCATGGACCAGATTCAACTGTGGTGGTTATTTCCCTATGAAACCTGATGATCAATCATGGAATGGTTTGGATTGGAAGGGAACTTAAAGCTCATCCAGTTCCACCCCCCTGCCAGGACCAGGGACACCTTCCACTAGAGCAGGTGAGATCCAGAAGATCCTTTCATAGCAGCAGTCCAGAGTGAGCAGGGATGGAGAAACCCCTTTCCTGAGAGCCCTGAGGTACCCATAGTGCATGTTTGTGGGGTCCGTTCTCATTGCCCTATCTCTAGTAAGTGATTGGACCTGCTGCCTGCTTCAGGCAAGCCAGGCAAGCAGGTCTGGGGGTGCCACTGTGGGGTCTGCAGGGCCGGGGCTGTCTAATGGGCCCGAAGTGAGTGGTTGGTAATGAGGAGCTGAGGAGCGATCAGTGTGAGGGAAATAGAGACCCTGCTGCTCTGAAGCCTGTGCACACCAACCACAGGGCAGTAATTAGGTGGGAAGCTGGATGTGGAACTGAAACAGTAATTATGAGGAGCTGCGAGATGCTGCTGAACCACAGCCTTCCCTTCCTCCTCTGCTGCTGCCTTTCCCCTCCTGTTCTTTTACTCTCTTTGGATTACTTACTGCTTTGTTTTGTTTCCCCCAAAGTTCCAATTCAGAGAGGAGCCTTGTGCAAAGGGACATTTCCTCACCTCCCTTTTACCACAGGTTAGAAGCCAAATGGAAAGTGCTTTCTTATACTTGATGTGAAAATCAGCCTGGGGCAGCTTGGAAGGGGACCAGCCCCGAGGCCGGAGGGGAGGGCAGCTCACATGGGTGGAATCAGCACTGAACAGGACGTTTTCCCTTTGCTTTTTGGAAACAGAGCAAAAATTACCCTTTGCTGTAGGTTTGGGCTGCCTGGGTTTGGCTGTGTTAAAGGCTGTGACCCTGAGTTATGCTGCTCAAGGAGTGTCACTTTGAAATGGTGTTTCTGGTTGGACTGGGGTTTGATGGGCAGTATTTGCATGCATGTTTTAGGGGTGTAACCTGAATGAGGGGCCAGATTTTCACATGTGCTTAAGTAATGGAACGAAAGCCAAACCTCCCCTGTATTCTTTCAATTTAGCACATGTTAAAGATGAGACAGCCTTGCCTGCAGTAGCCTTTTCAGCTGTCCTGTGCATGAGTAAAGTCTCCCCTTGCGTGGCTCAGGTGAACGCCTGCAGACACCTCTGTAATGTGTGAAGAGGGCACTGGAGCTTCTCTTTGTCTGCTCAAGTTGCCTATTGATCTGACAGCTCCTCTGCAGACCTGCCTGGCAGCAGACATATGCCAGTCTCTCTGATAGTTCATGTTCACTTATTAATATAAAGATTCAACTTCACATTCGCTGGAGTAAACCTTGCATGATGCCCCTGACAGTAATTCAGTTGTAGGCTCAATCAGATGCTGGATCTCCAGGCCATGGCTATCCTGCTAGCCTTTTCCAATTTTTCACTACACCAGTCATGAATAAATCACCAAATCACATCAGATTGCTGAAAATGGAAATACCAGAGATAGGCACCAGTTCAGTAGTCAAAGAGCATCACCTTCCTGCAGCGAGCACGCGTGCTCTGCTCTCCCTTGTCTGCTCATCACGTCCCGTCCCATCATGCAGAGGCCCCGAAACCCTGTGAACCACCAGCCTGCATCCTGCACATCCTCTGTGTTTAAATGCAGATCCCACTGCCTGTGGACTCTGGCCAGGGAGAGGCAATTTCTATTCACTAGACACGTTGCCAGATGAGCCATCAGTAGTTCCCAGATGCTCTGAGAGCAGGGTTTGCCCTCTCATGCGTACTGCAGACAAGCACTGCTCATTTTCAGTACTCAGTAGCAGAAAAAGCAACAAAATAGTTGGTTTTTCCAAGCTTTTCCCCTGCTCTCAGTGAATGCGTTTTGCAGAGGCTCCAGTCTCACAAGATGTGTGACCACAGCATCCCTGGGCAGGTGGATTGCAGCTCGAAGCCTTAGGTCTATCTGTTTGATTCCTTCTGGTCCTCTTTTGTAATGCTTGCATTTTCTCTGTTATAATTCAGGAGCTTTTCTGCTGGAAACAGAGCGGGGGAGATGGGGAATGCTGGGGCAGTGCTGAGACCCATCTGTACCTCTTCATCCTGGAATGGAGGTCCCAGATAGCACAGGCTGGGTCTGGGAGCATGGAGCACCCCGCTCATGGGCTTCCATGCAAATCCCAGCCACCACCATTTAGTTACCTACCTGATGCTCCGTCACTCTGGATTGGATTAACCTCTAACCCTTCCCTTTGCACCCACACAAGTGACTCTGAAAGGCTGAATGGTCTCCTTTGAAACCTGACTCAAAGGGGGAAATCTTCGTTATGGCCTTGCCACCGACGTGGGTAGGGCTGGGGTCTTCTCACCCGAATCTACCCATTACAGATGTGGGCATGTTGGTGCCTCTCGCATGCAGCTGAGCTCCTCCAGCATTGTTCTGTGAGAACTACAGCCAAAAGGAGCTGCAAACTTGGATTATTTAAATCACTTTAGGCCACAAAATCAGCTAGAACTTAACAAAACTAAAGCCTACCTCAGCACTCCTGAAATAAATCAATTTCTTTAAAATTAGCCCCCTCGTTTTGACATCAGTTCTGTTTCTGGAGGGTTTGTCTCCTTGCTAATTTTGGGTTTTTATCTGTGTTGTTATATTCAACCCCCTGCTAATAAAATGTCAGATTACAAAAAAAATTAGTGTCCCTCCTATTGCAGCAAACCACTAAAATCAAACCTTACAGGAGAGGCAAAAGAGAATTTCCATCACTCTCTTCTTAGCCCAAATCAGAAGTAGAGTATTATTAGAGATTTCATTAGGATGGAGCAGATTGGTAATGAAATTACATTCCAGCTTTCTACAAACCCAGTGTATTAAGTAGGTTTGATCAATGATGTTCACACAATTAATTTTGTCTGATTGCTGGGGATTACTCTATCGACAGTCACATTTCACACTTGTGGGGTTTCTTGTTTCCACAGTAAATTCTCCACGATGTCAGATCACCCGATGGTGAAGCGGGTTTGAAGCCCCAGCTCTCAAAGCAACTTCCAGTGGACCATGACAGGAGTCAAGGTAGGGATGTCACCGCTGTTAATTGCGTTTATTATGGTGTTACTTATGGACAGCCAACCTCAGGAACCCTGAGCAGTCTCCAGTAGCAAGCAGAAATGGATGGAGACCATGTTAATGCTCTGCTTGAGCAGCCTGGAGACTCTGGTTGGTCTGATCTGCTGTGCCTTGGTTCTGAAGGCACTTAGTGCCAGTATCATGGTGTCTTCCTGATGATGTGTGTCTCTGAGCTGTGATTACAAACTGGTGCTGCTCTGCCAGCGTGAGCTGTGCCAGGTACCAGGCACTGGTTTGTTGGGTGCAGACCAAGGTTGGGCTCTGGCACCACTGCTGGGAAGAGTGCAGAGCTGCTTTCTTGGCAGTCAGATGTCTCAGTTCGATCTCAGTGCTGGTGTTGCACAGCTGGCAGCACATCTGGAGGCAGCACTGAGGCAGGAAGGAGAAGGGGAGGGCAGCAGCTCCATAAATCACAGTGTGGTTGAAGTGAGCTCTGCTGCTGGTTCCTTACTGTCTGTAGGCACCCAGGTTGTTCTGAGCAGCAACAAACTGATTCTTTGAGGCTTTACTGTGTTGTCCTTCTCCGTGGCTGTTGTGTGGTCAGGGAATGTTTGTGTTATCCTTTGCGTTATTTGGTGCATCACGAGTGATTAGATGACTTTTATATAAGAAAATGAAGTTGGTGATATCACGGAGGCAGAGTGAGCTCTGTCAGTCTCCATTTAGTGTTGTTGAGATTTTCAAAGCAAATTCCAGGAGAATGGGATGTCCTCCAGAAATCTGGACTGTTCCCTCTTCAGTCTTTGTTGAGCTCTTGCTCTTCATTGTGTCATTGTGGGTGTCCTGCAAAGGATGGGGGGTATGGCTGTGGTGGGTGAGGGCTGATGTGGCATTGGTTGGCTGGTCCCCAGCAGTGGAGCAGGAGGAGGTTTCCTCACCCTGGCATTGTCCTGTGCAGCTTCATTCCTCATACACCAGAGGGTGTAATAAATAGTAATAAATGGCAGTATGTGTTACCTGCTCTGCGTCTGGTTTTAGGTGAGATCTGGGTCCACGGTGTGCTTAGAGTGCCTGCAGTGCCAGAGAGCCTAGCAGGGCCTCCCAGCTCATGGGGTTTGCATGACTTGAAATGCAAAGATATGAGAGAAAGAGACAGTTGATCTCAGGGGGTAAAAAGTTCCCATTATAACATTCAGATTCATTTTAAAAGCCATTTTTAAACCTTAAGTTAAGAAAAATACCTAGAATTAAGTGCTTATAAAAGCTACAAAACCTGAATAATAATATTATTAGGGCTTAAAATGAGCTTTTTTCCCCCTCTCTTTTACCTGCATTGATCTACTGATGGATTAGCTGGGAATCAGCAGCAAGTGATCTGTGAAGTTCCTTTTTTCTTCCCTAAGAATTATGCATTTGTTAACATTTAAGTTGTGGAAGGAGCTGGTTCCATGTGTTGGGTCTCTGTGTCTTAGAAATGACCCTGGATTTCAGTTGCTCTGGCTGGTTTTACCTGCAGGGCTCTTTGGAAAGCTTCAGTAGTTCAGGACCTGGAAAAGAAAACCCTGTTTTTCCTTTTCCTAGGGATAATCTTTACCATATTTTAGATACTTTCTGCTGAGTACCCAGGTGTATGTTTTCAGTGCCAAGGAAAGGGAGAGATGCCCCACTGCAGGGAGCACACAGGAGGGGAGTGGAAGAGCAGGACACACCATGCTCCCATCCCAGCCTCTGGATCCCGTCTTCTCTATCTACAGACAGCAAAGATCCCAGGATCTAATTTTTCGAGATGAGACATCTCATCTGTCAGAAGCTGAGGGAATTACAATAAGAGTAGGCTTTTTTTTCCCTCTCTCTTAAAACAGCCCAAAGTTTTTATCAAGATGCCATTTATCAGCAGCGCTACCAGCCGCTAGCAGTAGGCATCCTGCCAATCATTTTATGGAAATAGGGAAGGACTTTAATGTTTGGATGCCCATCTGAATCGACTCTTGTTCATGTCAGCAGATCTGATGTGAAAGCAAAGGTGCCCCTATGCAGTCTAGTTACCATCAAACCTGTAAGTGTCAGCAATTTAAAGGCAAGGAACACAATGCTGATGGTGGGCAATGTCACTGGTTTAACCTATCTCAAAGACATTAGCTCCTGCAGTCTGTTCCTGCTCCGTGGCTCTCAAGGATTAGTTATGCCCGAAGTGCCCCTGCTCACTTAATCTGTGCAAATAATTCTGGAGGTACCTGCTTATCCCAATCTGCCTCTCATAACAAATTCCTCTCTTCATCTCAGCTAGTTGCTAATGTGGCCAACAGCTCTTTGACTTGGGCTTTAAACGCTGGGGTCTCACATGGTGCTTTAAAGCAGCATTTTGACAGCAGTTACCATCCTGCAGCCCTGGCTCCAGGGGCAAACTCCACATGGATCTGCTATCTAAGAGCAAAACCCTTTGGGACAAGGCAGCCTTAAGAGCCAGGGGTGAACTGACACAGCTCAAACTGGAGTCACTGTGTGCCCAAACCACCGGCTGTGGTGGTACATGGGGACTCTGACGCAGTGGGACCAGTGCTAACCACAGGGTAGGAGTGATGCTGTTGTGTCATGAGCACATGTGTGCTATCAGGCTCTCTGGGTTGTTTTCCCAGAGCAAATTTCAGCACTTCCCAAGACAGCCTAAACTCTTCTGGGCCCTGCCTGTCCTGACTGAGGAGTAATTGAATGTAGAGGAACCAGCATCATTAATCTCCAGGGCTGGAGGATGGGTGTTTTGGCTGAGCAGCTTCCCCAGTGGGATCAAAGTGTGGAGCTGAGCTCTCGGCTGCATCCTGCATCCCTTTCCCACCTTTGTCTGCCCCTGGCAGTGTTTGGTTTCGGGTAAGGAGTCATGCTGGGCTCCAGCCTGGAGCCCTGGCTCTGTTAGAGGCAGGAGTTTAATTCCCAGGGTCTCTGCATGGAGAACCTGGGGGAAAAAGTTGCTGCAGTGCCTGGAGACAATGCACGTTTCTGAAGCCAAGCCCGTAACGTGGTGTGGAGACGTTTCAGTATGTGCCTAAACCTGGGATGTGCTCCTGTTAGAGGGGTGAGGTCTGGCTGAACAGAGATGTGCCATGGAAATGCAGGTGCAAATTCACTGGGAGGTGTCTGAAATCAACCTGGAAAGCGGGACTGTGTCCTGACACACAGAAACACTCAGATCCCCTGTCCCTGTGCCTCCTTCCCTCTTTGTGTCCTCTGTTTCCCATGTCTCTTCAGGCTGTGCATAATTGGGAGCAGGGATGTCTGGCAGTGCCTAACACCCTGCTGCCATGCCCTCAGCATTTTGTTCTCCTGATGCTTTCCACAACCGCCTCTGGGATGCAGAAGGCTGAGGCAGGGGTAGGGCTGTGCCTCCCCGACACCATCCCTCTGCTCCACAGGCATCTCCATCCCCTCCCTGCCCTCCATTTGCATAGCATTTCCATGAAGGTCGGGGTGTTTTTGGAGGTGACCCCAAGGGATGCTGGAGGCAGGAGGAGGGTACAGGCATGACCAGCATCGCGCGGGCGCTGCCGGCACTGCTGCCGCTGTTGACACTAGAAGTGATTAACATGGGTAGGACAGTGAGAGGGAAATAAATAACATCCTAATCTCTGGCACCATCATTCCTTTGATGAGAACAAAAAATATGAAGACTGAAAGATCAAAATAACTGTATTAGAGCATGAAAAGGGAAATGCTCTTTTAACCACTGCTGTTCAGATATATCTCCTCAGATCTGACATGCTGTAATATATTTGTAACACAGATATATATTAGGGGGTAAAGCTGGTGATTAATTTGCTTTACCTTTTCAGAGCATATAAATAAAACCCTACATTAGCAGAATTAGCATTTTACCTCTCTTTGAAGATCTTGGCTTTGAAATGTATAAAGTCATGTTGATTTTATGTCTCTCAGAAGAATAAGAGTTGTTTTTTACATGGAGCCTCCCCCCGGCCCACCTCCTCCGTGGTTCTTGTGCATGGTGCAGGCAGAGATGCTCTGGGTTTTGTCTCTAATTACTGCATCAGTACCCTCCAGGGCATTGCTTTAGCTGCTGCCCATATTCACCCCTCTTGACTCATAATTGCTGTTGAAGCTTCTGAGACTAGAGATCAAAGTATTCATGGCATTCATGTTTCTGTCAAAGGTCTTATCGTCAAAGCACCAACTATATTGAGAGAGATGTCTCCTTTTCTCAAGAGCAGCAGACAAACTTGGCTTTAGCCTGGCTTTTTTTCTCCTCACTGCATGGAAATGCAGGTACATGAAGGCAGCAAGGGGCTGCCCAGGCTCCTTCTGGCCATCCTGCACTCCTGGCATTGAGTTATTGATCACAAGGAGCATTGTCCCGACCAAAACTGCTGTTCCAAATGGTTGTCTTTGAGCGGCACCATCCTCCTTGTCTGGACATAGAAGGATGCTAGAGCTGGCGTTGTCTCTTGCTGTTTGCTGCCTGTGTTTTGCTTGGCTTCCCAGGCTGCTTGGCTGCTGGGTCAGGCCCTCACAGCTCAGACACAGCTGTTCTCTTCCTAGTTTTCCTCTGGATATCTGCTCCTGATGCATGGACAGACCGAGAGCTCATCTGGACCAGGCTCTCTGGCTGTGTGTCCTTTTGTGGAGAGATTTTGCCTTCCACCAAAACATTAGATGGTAAAAATTATCTCTGTTGTTTCTGGTTTTTAGTGTAATCTAGGTTTGGATTCAGACAACTTAGCAGAAATGTTCAGCTGTGTTTGTGGTGTTTTCCTTTGGGAAGGAGCCGTGCAGTTAAGGCTTGCAGGGATTCCTGGAAAGGTGCTGGATGAGGGCAGGCAGTGATGCTCAGTGGCTCAAGCACAGGACCCAGGGATGTGACTGGGCTGCACACACCAGCCCGTGGGTTTCCCCTGTGAATACTCACACTCCTCCCTGTAGTGCCCTGTGAAATGCTTCCTCACTGCCCATAAATCCTCTCGGAGCAGCGTGCACTAACACTGCTCGTGCATGCGGGCTCACACCCGGCCCTGCTCTCTTCCTGGATGCATGGATAAACAGATGAAGCAGGAAAGGCAAACAGTGCTGCCTTGGCAGGAAGGTTTCTTTATCCAGGGGCTGTTGCTTTGACTTTCCATTCCTGGAATAATCACAGGCCAGCTCCATCCACCTCTCCACTTGCTTTCCTACCCTAGATGGGCGCTTTCAGTTGCTCTGTGGTTGTCTTTGTCCTGCATTAGTTTCTCATTGAGAGCTGCGAGCTGGGAGATGGAGTTGTTTAAACTCCTTATGCTTTTATTCTGCTTTTTTGTGATGTGAATAAGTTCAAATGTCTTTTCCAGCCTTGAGAAACACAGGAGTGTCGTGTCCAATGCACCAAGGCTCCGCAGTGCTTCTGTGCTCTACAGCACTGCATGTTTCCTTGTGTGGTTTTATGCTCTTCAGTATTAAGTGATTTCTGGTTGAAGATGGTCACTTTGTGCCTTCCATGCACTGATCCCAGAGGCATTTTAGGGAAGAGGAATTGCAGCATGGGCTTATATGTTATGAAATTTCCTTTCCTCTAGAAAATCACAGCAACCCCTTGAGCTCAGAATACACCGAGCACGTTCAAAGGGCTGTGTGGGGGCTGAGGGTCAAACATTGCCCTGGCACAAGCAGGTTTAGAGCCTTTTCCACATGCCAGAGCACCCCGGGTGGAAGGATGCAGGTGAACCTCAGCCCTGCTAAGGTGCAGGTGGCAGAGCTGAGCCGGGTGGCTGTGGGAGATGCCTCCAGCACATAGGCAGCAGCAGAGCATCACCTGCTCCCTGCCCATGCAGCAACTTGTGATGAGTTTCCCTCTTGCAGTCCTCAGAATTGGGAGCAGGGAAAGAACTTTATAAAATTCTCCATGACCAGTGGAGCGGAACCTATTTTCTCTCACAATGCAATTAACAGCACCAACATTTACAAAATATGATTACAAGCACTTTGGTTAAGTAGAGGAAAGTATATTAGATAGCAGCGAGGGGTTGATCTTAATGTGCATTTTTTCGAGAGACTTGCATTTTCTTTGTGCAAATAAAGAGGCCCTAAATTCTCCATAGGCACTAAAATCAATGCAGTGGAACCATGATAACAAACACAGGCTCCACTTTTTGCTACATCCCCCAATTAATTAAGCCTTTCACGGGCATGTAATTAGGAACATTAGCAAGTCATAAAATTGCCGTGAGTCTCTAAATTATGTGCTGGCCCTCAGCAATTTGTTTTTAATTCCTTTTGAAGACAATGGCACTGCGGGGTCCCATAGATCTTCATAGCAGCCTACTGTTTACTTCTTTATGGCTCTATGAAGATCTAACTGTTTTCTACTGCTCCCAGATGCACCCACACTATTTTCTTGTGCGGTTTCATTACCTGAGTTAGATTTAAAGGGAAACGGCAGCGACGTGGCCCGCGACCGCCCCGCCGGAGCCGGCAGCGGAGCCGGGATGCTCGCCTGGAGCCCGGGATGCTCATCAGCCACCACCACAATTTATGCACTCGGATGTAGGCTTGCGCAGAGCCAGGGAGAGAGAAATAAATAAATAAATAAAGGGCTGGGAATGATTTTCCAGGGAAGGTTTATTTCCCTGTTATTGTGATTTACTCCTCCTTGATGAGAGCGTCTCTTTCCGAGCCGGAGCACAGGCAAACATTTGTACGCTCACAGGGTCAAGAAC